>PVIJ01013201.1:0-46140 GCA_004024925.1 Scalopus aquaticus | reverse complement strand
CTGTGGAGCTGTTGGCAGCGGCGACGCGAGTTCGATGCCCGGCCGGGGAGAATCCCACATGGTGCGGCAGACCTCTCCTGCCTCGCCCGCTGCTCCCCTCAGCAGTGTATTTCTGATCTGCCTGTTCTGCTCCCCGCTCTGGCTCTGGTGAACCCTCTCGCCGCCCCATGCCTCTGGCCTGTACCCCAGCTTGTATGTATAAATAAAAAATAAATCTTTAAAAAAAACAAAAAAAAAAAAAGCTGAGCACCCTAACTTATATGACATGGCATGCTAATGTAGAACAAATGGGTTAAGAAGAATAGGAACTGGCATGCCTGAATTTAAATTTTGGTATATCTGACTCTAGAGCTCATATTCTTGCTAGTAAATTCAGTAGCCTCAAAAAGGAGGTGATGTTGGCAAATGATTTCTTTATGTTATTTCATTTTCATTTCATTTTTTAAATAATATTGAAAGGAAATGCAGTGATATGTGTTACAGTTTTATGGTTATAGTTTACATAATATTTTAGAGTTCATTTTAATAATGCAATTCTTGTTTAATTTTGTGTATTTTTTTGTGTATTTTAAATTTGTTATTTAATGAACTTAAAATTATAAATTGAACTGTTTCTAAAATCAATATTCTGTATACTTTTTAGAGAATTACTTTATAGTATCTGTAACACTGTGTCACTTTCATACTATTATAATATTCTACTTTCGTAGTATTGATCTGAAAAATCTCACTTCTTTAAATAAAAGCAGTTTCTGAGATTCATCTTTATTATAATTATTTCAAAACTATTGTTTTAAATTTTAAAATTGGTGGATTAAGATTTTAGTTATAAATGCATCTAAGCAACAATTTACTTTTTGTGAAGATCTCTACTTTTTTCTAGAAATTTCAAGCAACTTTTTCCCCCTTAACCTTTAAGGTCAGCAAAAGAAGCAGAAGACAAAATTAAAAAGGCAATAGAAAAAGGAGAAACTCTTCCTACAGAGGCCAGATTTGATTCCAATTGTATTACACCAGGTAATTTCATCTCTAGAAAAATTCTGAGATTTTAAATGTCAGATTTTTTAAATGTATTTTTCTTTTTTAGCCTCTATTTATTTAGTCCTTAGAACTACATTTGCTATATTTTTCCGATTATGTCTTCTCCTATGATAGTTCTGGATTTATAGATGTTGATAAAAGCAGCTATAAGATGTACAGAATTCCAGATCTAGAAGGATCTGTCCTCCTCCCACCATTTATTTGTATGAAAAGTGACTCAGTAAGATTGTGGCTCATCCAAGTTCTATAGCTAACTTGTGTTAAGACTAGGAAACCCATTTTCCTATCCAAAAAGCTTACTATCCTGCTCCTCAAAGGCAGTTCAGTTTTCTGTGACTTTAGCATTGAGTGAAGTCATTAGAATTATAAGTTTAATTTTATATGTAATTTCTCCTATACTTTTTAGAGCTTTGTCTAGCATCATTATAGTCCTTTACTTTGAAAAATTTCTTAAAATCTTACTTTCTTATGAATTCTTTACTGTGATAATTTTCTCTTTCATTAGGTGCCTTAATAATACAGTTTGATTTAATGACCAGTTTCATCTTGATTGTGATTTAATACTGTATTGCCTTGGACTCTTGTCCATCTGGACTTTTCCTAAACTATAATCTTTGTAGACTCAGTTTCCAGATTAATAATAAAATTTTCAGGTAAACAGTAATAATAATAGTGGTTGTTGTTGTTATTACCAATTAACTGAAGCTGCGTGCCTTAAAAAAGTCTTCAGAATCTAAAGGCAACAGAAGATTGAGGTGCATATTAGTGTTGAAACTGCCCTCTTGTGAAAATATTTGGAGCACAGTCCTTTAGTAGTTACATTCCTTGACTTTCCTTATCTCACTTAAACTTCAATTTAGGGTGATTGGTAAAATTAGAAACTGTTGTGATATTTGTTAGGGAAAGGTATGACATACTTGTTTTTCAAGAAATGCACAACTTTTGATCTCCTTTAGCGATTGTATACCCAACTATTTCTTGGATACCAGATCTTATATCAGGTTAGACTGGAACTCACTGTTTTCTGTTTCTCACAGATTAAACATTTTGTTTACAGGGACTGAATTCATGGCCAGATTACATGAACATCTGAAGTATTTTGTAAATATGAAAATTTCTACAGACAAGTCATGGCAAGGAGTTACCATCTACTTCTCAGGCCATGAGGTTATTATCTTTTTCTTAATTTGAGGATTTTTTAAATTTTTAATATTCTGAAGTAAAGCATATTACCACTCTTTCTTAAAAAACAACATTATCTTTAGACTCCCGGAGAAGGAGAGCATAAAATCATGGAATTTATCAGATCTGAGAAAGCAAAGCCAGATCACGATCCAAACACCAGACATTGTCTTTATGGGTTAGATGCTGACTTGGTATGTATAACGTTTATTGTTATTCTACTTGTGCCGTAGTAGTTAAATACTTGCAAGACTTAATCTTACATAAAGTACTTTCTGGCTGTGGAAACAAATTTCAATAAACATAATAATGATTACTACTTGTATCATTGCCATATTTTTAAAACAATTGGAAATGAACTCTTTTGCCATAGTTTGCAATAGTTTGTGTTCATACTTGACTGACCCTGTTGCTATGAATACTCTCCTGGAATCAAGCATGCCCTCATGCTTAACACATGACTTTTAATACCACCTGATCTTGTGACTCTGTGACCTAAATAACAATACTTGATTTTTTTGACATTTTTATTATGTATATTTGCAAATAAAAGTAGAAGAGATAGTATATAATCAGCTTCCTTGAGTCCTCCATTCACCTTAAACAATTTTCACCTCCCATCCTTAACCATTTTTATCCATTCTCCCTGATTTATTGAAGCAAATCCCAAACATTGTAGCATTTAATTATTAAATATTTCAAAACAATTTTTAAAGGACAAGCATTATTTTTTAAAATACAATGCCATTATTCCACATAAAACAAAAATTAACAATCTGTGTTTACTATGTAAGCATCTATTTTGTATTCTTATTTCCCTGGTTGCTTCGTAAATATTTCATTTTGTTTTGCTGGAATCAGGGTTGAAATAAACACTAGACTTTGCAATTGGTTGATAGATATTACTAGACTTTTGATATTAGAATACTGTGTGAGAAAATTAACTGAAAATGCCCATTTCTAGTTTTTTTCTGAGCTTTCACAATATTGGCGGCATCCTGGCCTCCAGAAGAGTCCTACATTCTTATATAATGGGAAAGCTGCTGCATTTTATTTCTTACCCATTCCCCATGGCAGGTGAAAAGGTGTGAATATTTAAGATATTTTATGGCATTGATGATTATAAAGGTCATGTGAGTCTGAGGTCAACATTTCTTTTCCTAGAAAAGAATATCCACTTTGCCCTTTTCATAATCTACAAATGGGTCATATTTTAATATTTGTATATTTAATATGTTAATAAATTATTTTCACTAAGAAGCATGTTCTTTGTATGGAAATGTTTTTATTTGATTGCTTTTACAAGCCTGGTAATATACAAAATGAGAGAACAAATATTTTTTAATCACTTTTCAACAGATTATGCTTGGATTAACAAGTCACGAGGCACATTTTTCTCTTTTAAGAGAAGAGGTTCGGTTTGGTGGCAAAAAGACACAAAGGTAAATCATGTCACTTGTATGTTATACAAAAGAACAGAAATTAAATAGAGACTAGTAATCACTTAACAGATATTTGATCTGAAAATATTTTCTCCCATTCTTTTTATTTTGTTGGTAGTGTCATTTAATACAGGAATTTTTAATTTGGATGAAGCTCAACCTATCTTATTTCCCCTTTTCCCCCTTTTGTTTTATTTCCCCTTAGTGTAATATCTAAGAAATCAATATGAAATCCAATGTCATAAAGCTTTTCCTCATTTTATTTTCAGAGATTTATAGTCATCTCTTACATTTAGATCTTTGATCCATGTTGAGTTAATTCTTGTATATAGTTTGAGGTAAGAGTCCAGTTTGGGGGCCTCCCCGGTGGCGCAGCGGTTAAGCTCTGCGCTGTGGAGCTGTCGGCAGCGGCGACGCGAGTTCGACGCCCAGCCAGGGAGAATCCCACATGGCGCGGCAGACCTCTCCTGCCTCGCCTGCTGCTCCCCTCAGCAGTGTATTTTGATCTGCCTGTTCTGCTCCCCGCTCTGGCTCTGGTGAACCCTCTCGCCGCCCCATGCCTCTGGCCTGTACCCCAGCTTGTATGTATAAATAAAAAAATCTTAAAAAATAAAAAGAGTCCAGTTTGTTCTTTTGCATGTTTATATCCAGTTTTATCATCACCATTTGTTGAAAAAACTGTCTTTTCCCAATTGGCTCCCTGGTCGAAAATCACTTGACCACGTATATATTATTTGAGGTCTCTGTATTCTATCCTGCTGGACTGTATGTCTGTCTTTATGCTAGTATCATAGTATTTTGATTATTGTAGTTTTGTAGTAAGTCTTGGAATTGGAAGGATGATACCTCCAACTTTGTTCTTTTTTTTTTTTATTTTCAGAATTATTTCAGAATTTGACATTTGGAGTCTTCTGAGATTAATAATTTTTAGGATGAATTTTCTGTTTTTATAAAAAAAAATATATCACTGAAACTCTGGTAGGGGTGACATCAAATCCGTAGATCCCTTTGGGTAGTTTACATCTTAATATTAAATATGTTACATCCCATAAGACCATGGAGATGGATCACGGGTGAATTGGTGGTGGGTTACCCAAGGGGAATACAAAATGTAAAAGATACAAATAACAATAAAAATATATATTAAAAGATAATAATAAATAAATACTATTACATCCCATAATAATATTCCAGTTGATTAATATGGAATGTCTTTCCATATTTTTATGACTAATTTCTTTCAGCAACATTTTGTGGTTTCAATGTATAAGTCATTGTGTTTCTGTTTCGTATTTTTATCTTTTATTTCAAAACAAATTTTTAAAAATATAGCAACCATGCTATATGAACTTATTTATCTTATAATTGGCAGTTTGTATGTTTTGACCACCTTCAATTCTTTGTGTCCCTCTCCCACCCCCAACCATTATTATGTTCTCTGTATTTATGAGTTTAGTTTTTTGTTTCTGGTTTTGTTTTGGTTTTTCCTCCTTGGTCAAGCTTATTTTTAAGTATTTTGTTCTTTTGGATGGTATTATAATTGGATTGTTTCTTAATTCCTTTCGACATTGTATGTTAATCTTATACCATGTAGATATAACGAATTTGTATGTTAGCTCTGGTAAAATAGGATTTTCTACAAATAGAATTAAGACCTCTATAAATATAGTCTTACTTCATCTTTTCCAATTTGGATGCCTTTTTATGTCTGTTTCCTACCTAATTGCCCTGACTAGGACTTCTAGTACAATGTTAAATAGCTGTGGTAAAGATGGGCATCCTTGTTTTGTTCCTAATGTTAAGAGGAAAACTTTCAGCTTTTGCCACTGAATATGATGTTAGTTGTGGTTTTTTCATAAATTCCCTCTGTCATATTAACGATGTTTCCTTCTGTTCCTAACTTTGCTAATCATTTTTTTTTAATGGAAGTATATTGAATTTGAAAGATTTTTTCTTTTTGCTGAATAGATTGTGTGGAGCTTTTTTCCTTTGTTCTATTAATGTGTTATATTTTATTGATTGATTTTCTTATCGTGAACCACCATTGCATTCCCAGTATAAATCCCACTTGCTCATGGTGTATACAAAATGAGAGAACAAATCCAAGCCAGGAAAGATAAGGGGGGAAGAAGTGATAGTGCCTCACCTTTGAAACATTGGACTGTAGATATAAAAGTGTAGCATGTCCTTGAATGTCTTTCCCTCCCAAAGTGTTTTAATCAAATTGATTAGGAAAAAAAAATGATTCCTGGCAGGGGCCTCTGAACATGTGGAGTTTGCATGTTCTCCCCATTTTGCATGGCTATTCTTTCTTTACTCTGGTTTGCTCCCACATCCCAAAGGTGTGCACTTTAGGTTAATTGGTGTGCATTAGATTAATTGTCAGAGAAAGAGAGAGAAAGAGAGAGAGACCTGCAATGCGTCCTGGCCAGGGTTGGGTCCCATCATACACTCTGAGCTGGCAGAATAGGCTCCAACTACCAGGACCCTAAACTGCAGTAAGTGTGTTGGAAACTGAATAAACAAATTATTGTTTAATATTAAAAGTGTTTTGGGTCTTTATTTAGAAGTTTAGGCATATTTTTTGTGAAATGTGCTGTAGGAACTTTATTCTTTTTTCTATCACTTAGCCTATAATAAAATTGGTTACTTAATGTGTCTTTTCTCTTAAAGTCACAATTGCCAAGAACCTGTAGATAATTAAGACTTTGGTGTGTCTATTCATTTATCTATGTTTTCTGCTGGTAGCCAGCCTTAAATGGGCCAGATCCCACTAGCTTCTTACATGCATTATGTATTATTTAGGCTTTCTTCATTCTGAAAGTCTTTCCAGAGAAAGTATAATAAAACCTTTGTTTGAACCTTATTACATCTATTATAATTTCAGTTATATTTCTATCTTCAATACCATGCAACTTTTATATAAATTACATGCATTGATTACAAGAATTATCTTCAAGTAATATGTTTGGTTTTAAGCTTTGCCACTTTTTAAAACTTGGATTTTAAAAAATACATAATTAATTCTGTATTGATCTTCTGACAAATTGCAGAGTATGTGCTCCAGAAGAAACCACATTTCACCTTCTACACTTGTCTTTAATGAGAGAGTATATTGACTATGAGTTTTCAGTTTTAAAAGTAAGTATTAAGATAGCTGTGATTCAAATATGAATATGAAGAAATTTATATAGGATTTGACTTTATTCTCCATTTTGCAATAGGACAAGATCACATTTAAATATGATATTGAAAGGATAATAGATGATTGGATTTTGATGGGATTTCTTGTGGGCAATGATTTTATCCCTCATCTACCTCATTTACATATTAATCATGATGCACTGCCTCTTCTGTATGGAACATATATTACCGTCCTGCCAGAACTTGGGGGTAAGAAAAGTTTTATATCCATTTGAGGCGACTTGAACCTAGTCCTCAGCTAACCCTAAAAATGTCACTCAGTTTATTAGATTATGTATGCACAAATAAAGTAGGAGAAAACTGAGTGGGTTTTTTTTTTTAATCTAAGGTACCAAATTATGAAGAAGCTTTCAGAAAGAAATTTTCTTTAACAAGCAAAGAAAATAACCAGAGTTAAGCAGTCTCATTTATTAGTAACTCAAATAATCTCCACTTTTAGTTGCTTAAGAAAGCCAACAGAAATAGTTGGTTTCACTTAGCTTCTTTCATGTTAAGCATAAAAGTTCAGTTTTCTGAATGGGTAAGCATCAGAATATTTAATGTGAAGAAAAGACTTTTCAATTGAAATGGTAAATTGACAAACAGTGGTGATGCAGAGTAAATAATAGACTAAAGAGTAGCAGGTCATTACATCTTTTCTTTAAGTTAACATATCAAGTTGAATTATTTAGATAGATCCTCAAACATGTTTAATTTAATTAGCTGTTATCAAATATTGTTGGAAATGTGGGGGAATAATTATTATTATGCGTACCTGGAAGCTATTATGCTTTAGTTCTTACATATTGTATATTATAGTAAAATCAAGTATAGAACTCAGGCCAGCTATATAGCCCAGGACTGAGTATTTTTTCTTGATTGGTAGAATGTTTTATAAAAAGAATTTTGTAAAATTGTTTTTGAAAAATATTGTTAACTGCTAGTATAAATTTAGGTTTTCTTCCTTGTAGGTTATATTAATGAAAGTGGGCATCTCAACTTAGCTCGATTTGAGAAATACCTTGTGAAACTATCAAACGTAAGTAATAGAAGTTTTGTTTCCCTGTCCCAGAGTAACTGTAAATAATCATAACCAATTGTATGATCACAGAAGAAAGAGGTTTTGTAATTTTACTCTAATTTTATGAAATCATTCTGTATAAATAATTTCACCTAAATTATTTTAATATTCAGAGTAGTATATGAGGTCCCCACGTGCATAGAAAAATAATGTTCTCTGATTTCCTGTTTCCCAGAAATAGTCACTGTTAAATTTTTGGTGGAAGTTCTTCCGTCCATACTGAAATTATTCTTAAATGAATTTAAATGTTTCTGTACAGTTTGATCGGGAGCATTTCAGTGAAGTTTTTGTGGACCTAAAGTGGTTTGAAAGCAAAGTTGGTAACAAGTACCTCAATGAAGCAGCAGGTATTGCAGCAGAAGAGGCCAAGAGTTACAAGGAAAAAAAAAAATCAAAGGTGTCCCCCTTTTTGGTGTTTTTCTCATTTCTTTTGCTGTAAAGATAAAACTGATATTTCTTGCTTTTCCTTTTCCTTCATATGATTTTAGGGTTGCCTTGCTTCATTTTTATGTCTGTAGGCATTTAAAATATGGTTTGGGTCCTTTAAATATGATCTTTAGGCAGCTCTCCTGCCAGCCTGTGACTATGCAGGTGTTTCTCTTCACTAGCCTCCTCCCTTTGCAACGTAACAGAGTCAGCTCTTCTCCCAAGACTGCCCACCTGTGACTACAAGGCCTCTCTTTTAACAAATCCTTCCCTTTCAGGGGCAGCTCTTTCTGCCCGCTTGTGACTGTACAAGCATCCTTTACTTCCCTTTTTATAATAAACCTGTCCTTTTGAATATAAAAGTTATCTGACCTTTAAAATAAAAAGTCTTTTTTTCCTCTTGAAGAACATTGTGTCTACTTTGTTTTTGCAATCTATTAGTAAGTGTAGAAAGTTTGTCTAAATATAAGAGCACAGAAAATTGTTATATTTTTAAATATGGATATTTATAGCATTTAATTGCTATTCATTGGTTTTTCTCCAGATTAGTTTCCATTTAAAATCACATATTAAGTATAGCAGTGGGCTAAGTTAAGAATAATTAATAGTATGATCTCTAGTAAGTGTTAGGTATTCAATAAATAAATAATAGGGTCAGTTAGAATATGTTAGTATCCTGTGAAACAACTCTAATAAACTCTTAAAAATATCTTTTTTGTGTTAGCTTGGAAAATAAACCTCTTCTGAAATTTTCCTCAGCCTATCCATTATTAATAGATTCTAGTGAAATTGAGTTTTCTGCACTCTCCTTATTGTAATGGTTGTATTTAGGTTCAAGCCAAGTAACTTGCTCCTGACTTCCTCAAATGTAATGAATCCTAATTGCTTGGCTTTTTCTCAGTGGAACTTAGCAGCAATCAGTCTGCACTCTACTGTGTATTTTCTCAAGAAAACAGGCTCTACAATTTTTTGGGAACTTACATGTCTGTAAGTCTTGGCTCCACCCACCTCAAATCAGTCCATAGTCTTCACACATTTTCCAGCATATGTTTAACATTGGTGATGCTGGGAAAATAAGAGGAACTGTTGGAACAGCCAAGGCTTAGGAAGCTGGCAGAGAGCCTCATTTGAATGACTAAAAGGAAAAAAGGATAAAAGGGGAAGAACTAATGAGAGTCACTGGCAATAAGTAGGTAATCAGAAAGTAAAAGCAAGAAAGAATGAAATCACAAGGGAGGAGAAACATGGACAGGGTATGAAGGATGTTATGAGATGGAAAACCTATGGAAAAGCAAGTGGATTGCATGGAAGAAAAATTTAGAAGTGGAGGGTAAATATTGAAGTCATGAAAATGATGGAATCTAGAGATAAAGAAAATAGGTAATATTTGTAATCATTATATTCAGTCATAAATAGTGTTAGTAGTCTGGAGTTTGACATATAGAAATGTTAAAGTTGATAAATTATAAAGGAATTTAGTATTGAATGTGTACTTTTCTATAAAAAATGAAATATTCCTAAAGTAGTTTCTTTTTTGGGGACCCGTATATAATCAATTATATTTCTCTTTTTTATTGGTGAGAATTACTTATTATATGTCATTGGAAGACTCCAATGTTAAAATTCTACACAATAAAGATATATAGCTTTGGAAAACAAATGACATAAAACCAAAAATATTTTTAATTATAGCATTATTTTTAAAATAAATTTTTAGTTTCACTTAATCATTATTCAGTAACTTTTAACATTTTTTTTAAAGTCCCTGTTAAATGTCTCACTTTGACTATATCTTGCCATTACTTTTATAATTTTAAAATTATAAATTTATGATTTTTCTAGGGCCAAGAAAACTTATGTTGGGCTGCTTTAGACAAAAGTGGAGAAGAAGTGGTAACTTCTAAGGGTTAGTACAAACTATATGTAATATGCTCTTACTTTAATAAGAATTGTTCTGTCTTCCCTTTGTTAGTACTAATTTGATAATATTAAATGTAATAAACTCCTATTACAGTTGATAAGTATCTGCTTCATATGTATTTCTCAAAGCAGTAGTTGGAACAACAATATATGTAGCTCTCAGGCACTGTCTTTCTGGCTTATTTTTTCCAGATAATTTAGAAGATGAGACCGAAGATGATGATCTATTTGAAACAGAGTTTAGACAATATAAAAGAACATACTACATGACAAAGATGGGAGTTGATGTAGTATCTGAGTACGTTTTTGCCACTGTTTTTACTTTAAACTAGAAAAATTAGATTTTTCCCCCAGCTTCTCTTTCTTTTGTTTTTAATTGAGGTAATTTAGGTTTACAACATTAGTATATGATTTGCAAGTATAGGCTCACACTCTTTGGGTTATGATACCACACCTACTCCAAGGCACCAAAAGTACCCCACCATAGTCCATTTGTCCCCACTCCCCACTTTGCTCTCCTCCTTTCCCATCCCCCCAATGGCCTCAGTTCTACAGTCAGACATCTTAGATTTCCTATTGCATTGATTTTATTTGACCCTTTGTTTTGTATCTCTATATTCCACAAAAGACAAGAATTCATCTTTCTTTTAGTAAAGTAGTATTCTGTTATATGTCCCTATTCCACTCCTCTGTCTTTGGGTTCTTGGGTTCTTTCCATAGCTTGGTCACTGTAAATAATGCTGCCATGAGCATAGGATTGCACATGTCCTTTCAATTTAGTGTTTTTGCATTGTTTGGATAGATACCTAGGAATGGAATTGCTAGATCAAACGGTAGATTTATTTTTAATATTTTCAGAAGCCTCCATAGTGTTTTCTTTTTTTTTTTAAGATTTATTTTTATTTATTTATGCATACAAGAACTGGGGTGTAGGCCAGAGGTGGAGGGGGGTGAGAATGGCAGGAATGTAGACTGTTCCTGCCCCTGCAGGAAACATTAGGGATGGGCCTCCCTGGTGGCGCAAGGGGTTAAGTCTTAGCCTGTGAAGCTGTCTGCAGCTACTACAGCAGGAGTTCAATCCCCAACCAGGGAGATTCCCACATAGCGCAGCAGACCTCTCCTGCCTCCCCCGCTGCTCCTCTCAGCAGGAGAAATAAAAAGATTTATTTTTATTTATGCATAAAAAAGATTTATTTTTGTTTATGCATACAAGAGCTGGGGTGTAGGCCAGAGGTACAGGGGTAAGGGGGTGAGAGGATTCACCAGAGACAGAGTAGGGAGCAGAACAGACAGATCTACCGAAATACACTGCTGAGAGGAGCAGTGGGTGAGACTGGAGAGGTCTGCTGTGCCATGTGGGTCAGCTCCCCAGCCAGGGATCAAACTCATGCTGCAGTGGCTGGCTATAGCTTGAGAATTTAACTCCTGCACCACCAGGGAGGCCCATCCATAATGTTTTCTGCAGGGTCAGGAACAGTCTACATTCCTGCCAACAGCATATGAGGGTTCCTTTTTCTCCTGTCCTCACCAACACTTGTCATTTCTGGTATTAGTGGTATGTGCCATTCTCAGGTGATATTTTATTGTAGTTTCGATTTGCATTTCCTTGACGATGAGTGGGGATGAGCATTTTTTCATTGCCTGTTGCCATATGTATGTCTTCTTTGGAGAAGTGCCTCTTTAGCTCTTCTGTCTATTTTTTGACCAAGTTATTTGTTGAGTGTTCTATTGAGTTGTATAGGTCCTATGGAAGCTCCATTTTTAGTAGTTTGAGGAACCTACACACACCTTTCCATAGTGGTTGAACCAGTTTGCATTCCCACCAGCAGTGTAGAATTCCTCTTTCTCCACATCCTCACCAACATTTGTTGTTTTTTTAATATGTGCCATTCTCACTGGTATAAGGTGTTATCTCATTGTGATTTTGATTTGCTTTTCCCTGATTACAAGTGATGTTGAACATATTTTTATATACCTGTTGACCATTTGCATTTCCTCTTTGCAGAAGGGTCTTTTTAGCTCTTTTGCCCATTTTTCTTACTGTAAATCCTCAAACTTTAAATTAAAATACTTTGACTGAATATACATAGCAGGTTTCAGTATTATGACAGTTAATTTAGGAAAACTATAAGGCAACCCTTAATATGACAGGATGGAATTTTTAAATAATAATATTTGTAGTTCTGATTATAATTTTAGCTTATTGATTAAGCATGTGTGAGGCACAAAGTGTTGTCAGAAGATAGCATATTCTAAAGACAATGGTCCTTCTTCAAAAGATAACATTATAATGAAAATAATTCTTTTCTATTTTCAGTGACTTTTTGGCTGATCAAGCTGCATGTTATGTTCAGGCAATACAGTGGATTTTGCACTACTATTATCATGGAGTTCAGTCCTGGAGCTGGTGAGAGAATGAAAAAGATTTATCTTTTTATAGTGATTCATTCTCCTAGAATCTTATATGGGAATCTCTTTTCCCCTAATTTCTATTTGTATTTTTTAAAAGATATAGTCCTGTTTAACTGACATTTAGGTAATATCTTCCTATATGAGAGTACTTGAAAATTGTCTTAGTCTAACAAAAGATACATCCAGTCCTAACCAAGAGACTCTTTGTTCACCTAAGGTTTTAAAATTCTCTGTTGTGATTAATCAACTATAACAAAGTCATCATAATTATTGGGTTCAACTGATGATTATGTGAGGTTGTTCATTTTCCTCTACATTTATATGTATTTGAGAAAAACTACCAGGAATAATTATTGAAAATGAGTTATTTGAATGTTAGAGGAGGAAAAAGGAATCTTTTCCTGGAAATAGTAACAATTCCCCATTTCTCTCATGTTTTCTATTCCAGCAAATTCCATGTAGGTAGAAAAACAACAAGCCAAAATAGGATGGGAGAGTAGCCTTTTATGTGATGTCATCACTTGTTTTGCTTTCAGCACATCTCTGCTAGGTTTTGTTTAAAGTACCATACAGCAAAACAAAACATTTCAAACTAATGTGACATTACTTATGTTTTCATTTAATAATAGCCTTTAAAAATATCTTTACAATAACTAATCTGATTCTTAGACCCTCTCTGAAGAACATTCTGATGAAGAAAATCCTTAATTTCCCATTTTTTAAGGGGGCGTTATTCCTCTGGTACTACCAGGCATGAAGGCTAGGCACTTGAAAAGCATGTTCTCATATAATCCTTACATCTATTTAAATAGTATTCTATGCCTTTTACAGACATATAAACTGAAGCTCAGAGAGGTTAAGTAATTTTTCCAAGGTCAGATACCCAAGAATATTGTCCCACCCTACCTTATTCCAGAGTCTGTTTTCCATTATTCCACATGTCATTCAGTCTCATAAACTTACTGTCTTTTTGAAATATGCCATAATAGTAGAATGTAAAAATATTTCTTCATTTTGGGGGGTATCCTTAGATAAACATTAAGAACTTTGAAACTTTATAAAATTGTATCTTTGAACTTTTTAAAAATATTTATAACGGTAGTGAAATAACAGTGGGAATATACTATATAAAGACAGCAATAAATAGTGTATATTACTGGTAAATGGTTTAATCTGTATTACAAACACAATATGTACTAATTCAAAGATAAAAATTCTTAGAACTCAGTAACAGCCACATGAGCTCAGACTCACTGTTTTCCCTGTCCTCATGGGAGAGACTCAGTCCCAAGCAACTTAACTGAAGGTTCTGACCCCCTCATTACTTCATTCTAAGAATCCATTGATTGGAAGATTCACACTTCACATTTTGGGAGCTAAAAGAATCATTATATTTCATATGTGTATGTATGTTTCACTTCAATTATATATTAATTCCAATATTGAAAATGTGAAACTGTAATATTTAAGGAACTGTAATATTTGTTGTCATTATATAACCTCAGTTTCCCAACACCAGTGAGTTAGAATAATTATGGGTGATAGTTTTTTTTCTTTAAAGGTATTGCTATGTGTTGTTAAAATAAAATGGGAAAAAAAGTTTCTACTTAACATTGACCTATTTCTTAAAGTTGCCAACTATTTAAAACCCAGCTATGTTTTACAGGTTTTATCCGTACCATTATGCACCATTCTTATCAGACATCCGCAACATCAGTACACTCAAACTCCATTTTGAACTAGGAAAACCTTTTAAGCCATTTGAACAACTTCTTGCTGTCCTTCCGGCAGCCAGCAAAAATTTACTTCCTATATGCTACCAGGTGGGTTTCAGAATTAAATAGTTTTATGTCCTTTTTGTTATTAGCCAAATATATTTCTTTTAATTTCAAATAAACTATTTTAATTAAGACCCTCCCTTCAAAAGTAATTGCTTGATTTAAAGTTAGCTTTCTTTAAAAAATGTGAACAGTCCATAAACCATTCAGTGCATATAACTTTTTCATTTTTGCTACTTTAACTAAATCTTTAATTTGTGTCTGCATTGATGAAAGTAAACCGCAGCAGGCAAAATCTGAAGTCAACTGCTTTGTCCAAACACTTGTAGATTCATTCCTGTTCTCTTTTACTCTGTATCTGTTAGAATAGTGTGGTTCTAATAAGTCATCATAACAAATGTGTTACCTCACTTTATACTTGAGTTTTAAGTATTTTGTTTATCAAATTGTGGCTTTTCTTCAGTTTACATGTTTCACATAACAGAAGGAAGTTATTTCAGAATTGATTGGGCCACCAAAATTGCAGTAGACCTACTTAGCTGACTCTAAAGGTTAATTTCATTTAATTTTTTAGTTTTAATATATTATAATCCCATGGTCTGGTTGCACAGATTGGAATAGATGCACACACATACACATGCACGCACTTGAACAATGTAAGCCTGCATTCTGCATCTTCCTATACTTAACTTGTCCTTCATCCTGACCTCTGGTCTCCCTTTTTTCTTAAGTCTTTCTGATATTTTTCCCCTATTTTTAGATACATTAAGGATTGCTACTCTCCCACTTTGGACCAGTACAACCATGCACTTGTTTGACAGCCAAATCTGTTTTAATTGTTCTGTGACCATGCCACACTCATTATTAAAATATTTTGAGTATCACCTGAGAAATATGCTGTTTTATTTCTTTAGAAAATTTTTATACCATAATTTTCCATATTCATTTTCTAGAAGCCATCTTTATCCTTTATCAGCCTCTGTTATAAAATCTCTTGTAAAATGTCTTAATTGTATCGTTTTTTCTTTGCTATTAGTGATAAAGAGATTCTTAAATTTTAACATTTTTCTTTTTAAATTATCTTAGATAACCCTTCTTATATAATAGAATCATTTGGTTAACATGAAGATAAATTGTTTAAAATTTAAAATGGAGGAATATTGGAAACTTGTTAAATGAATTAAAATTTGATTGGGGAAACAGAATTAAGTAAACCTCATAGAGTAAAAAGACAATAAGAAGTGATCAAATTCAGGCTAAAGATGTTTCAGCTACAAGTCAGTTGGAATGGTAAAATGATTATAACAGAGAAATTTTAAGTCTCATAGTTGAAAAATCAAAATATGCAAGCAGTATCACAATACATCTAAGGTATAAATACTTAGTTTTGTTTTGCTTAGAAACTATAGAATGAAGAATATTGTAAATATATTAACAAAAAGCTATATATATTGCTATTAATTCTTATATTTCAGCTGTACTATTTTACATTTTCACAGCATTTGATGACCAGTGAAGACTCACCAATTATAGAATACTATCCACCTGATTTTAAAACTGACCTAAATGGGAAACAACAGGAATGGGAAGCTGTGGTATTAATACCCTTTATTGATGAGGTCAGTGCATGAAGCAGTTACATATACACATATATTCCTAGTCAGAGATTATTTCACATTAAGTAATGAGCATTAGGTTTTAATCATCATTTATGTTTTGCCAATAAATTTAAACTACTCTTTTCATTATATACGTCAAGACTTCTAGGTATGCAAACTTTAAGAGCTGGAGTGGCTTTAGTAATATTAGAAAAAGTAGACTTGAAGCAAGGACTGTTAACTAGAGATCAAAAGTATGTATTTCATAATGATTAAAACACTAAGTCAGTAGATCAAGAAGAAATAAAAATCCTGAATGTATATGTAGGTAATAACGAGGCTTCAGATATATGAAACAGAAACTGTAGAGTTGACAGAGATAGCAAAGTCCACAGTTATACTTGAAAATCTCAATACTTCTCTCTTAGAAATTGATAGAACAAGAGGAGAGAAAAATCAGTGAAGATAAAGACTCGAATAACACTATAAATATATCCATCTTCATTAATATTTATAGAACAGATACTCGACAATTGTAGAATATACATTCTTAGTAGGTGAATAAGGAACATTCCCTAAGATTATTTGCTATGATGTAAAACATGGCTCAATAAGTTTAAAAGGGTTAAAATCATACAGGGCATGTTCACTAATCACATATAATTAAGTTAAAAATCAGTAACAAGGGACCTCACTGGTGGTTCAAGGGGTCACAACACTATGAAGCTATCCAGAGCCACTGCAGCACGAGTTCGATACCCAACCAGGGAACTTCCCACATAGCGGAGCAGACCTCTCCTGTCTTGCCCACTGCTCCCCTCAGCAGTGTACTTCAGTCAATCTGTCTGTTCCCACTCTGTCTCTCGTGAATCATCTCACCGCCACCCCCACACACCTCTGGCCTACGCCCCAGCTTATATGCATAAATAAATAAATCTTTAAAAAAAATCAGTAAAAAAAATCTGGAAAATATGAATTGTTTTGAAATTAATACACTTCTAAATAATACATAAATGAAAGAAGAAATTAAGAGAGAAATTTGCAAGTATTTTGACCTGATGATAATAAAAATGCAACATATTATAATCTGTGTGATGAAACTACAGCAGTGCCTAAAATAAGATTTAAGGTTCTAGATGCTTATACAAAACAAGAAAAAGATTTGAATAAATTGTCTAAGCTTCCAAATGTAATAAGTTAGGAGAAAAGATACAAATTAAAACCAAACTAAGAATGAAGGAAGTTGTAAAGACAGGGGCAAAATCCATGGAAAATGAAAAACCTATGAAGAAAATCAGTGAAACCAAATGTTGATGCTGTTAAAATTTTAATAGTAATGTTGATAAATCCTAGCTAAACTGATCAAGATATAGGAAGGAGGAGAAGAGGGAAGGATAGAGATAACACATAAATTGCCAATATTAGGAATGAAAGAAGACTATAATTCTACAGATATTTAAAGGATAGTTAAGGAATATTATGATTTTGTGCCAACAAAGTGAACAACAAGAAAAAATGAACACATTTCTTTAGATATAACTTACCAAAACTGACCAAAAAAATATAAAATGTTTTATATCTTGGCTTACATGGAAATATACAAAATACAAAATATGTCAAAATTTATCAAATTATGAATTTTAGGTCTGTGTATTTTATGTTATTTTTTTTTAACTTTTTTTTCCTTAAGAATTATCTATTTATGCATAAAAAAGCTGGGGTGTAAAGCGGGTGGTGAGAGGAGTCACCAGAGACGGAGTGGGGAGCAGAGCAGGCAGATTGACTGAAATACACTTCTGAGGGGAACAGCAGGCGAGGCAGGAGAGATCTGCTACACCATGTGGGAATCTCCCTGGCCCGGTTTCGAACTTGTGCTGCAGTGGCTGCAGATAGCATCATAGTCTGAGACTTAACCACTTGCACCACCAGGGAGGCCCAGTCTGTATTTTAAATGTAAGTTATACCTCAATAAAAAAAAAAAATGTGCCCACTCTTTTTAAAAAAAAAATCTAAAAACCTACATTCTGTAGTGGAGGAAAAAAAATTTATTCTTATCTTACAGCTTTTAAAAAGATTGTTTATTATATGTGAAAAGATGCTTGCCAGTCAACAGAGAATTAAGTTGTAACATTGTCATTGTAGTCTGTATGTGTGCAAACTTAGTTCCATGTAGACAGATACAGTTGTCATATTATTATTATTTTAGTTCATAATTGAATTTTAATTTAATGTGAACACCTCAATGAGATTTGGAGTGTTTTAAAACAAGATTGCCTTATGATATACCATTGAAGCAAAGCTTGTTAACCAGCAGGGTTACCATATACTTACTGTTTTTTGGAAGCAAAAGCTCAAAATTTATTCAAGAAGCTTCCTCAAAGAAAGATGTGAAAAGATAAATTCTTGTTATAAGATAGTCAATGAAAGTCATCATAGGAGAGTCAGATAATGAAAATTTATCAAATTGGATACATGATAGAATCTGCAGAACTGAGAGATTAATAGGACCCATTTGTACCCCACACAGGATATTAAACAAAGGGTACTAGGAACAGGAAGAGTTCACCTGTAGGCTTCCACTACTTGAGTAGTTCTCCCTCTCTTACACACCCTTACATGTACATTTTCATTTGAAGAATGTTACATAAGTAAAACCATCTAGTATATAACCTTTTGAGGGCCTTGATTAGAGCCTAAATCTGTTCTCTGGTATTGGCTCTCCAGTCTGCATTTTTCTAGAGTTTTTGACTCCCTGCTCTGGGCTCTTGATGCTAACCCTTAAGATAGTAGATAAAGCAAAAAGACAGGTTGGGCTACTGTACTGTGTCAGCAAAGGCCTTGACTGACCCTTCAAGTCACTCTGAAGCTGGAATGACCCATTAGAATTCTAAATTGGTATGAAGAGTCTGAGACTTTACACTCTTTTTTCGTTTTTGGAAGCATGCTTTATTTTGAGGATATTTCCCAGAGAGGCCTTAACAGCTGAGGGTTGTAAGCCAGGTGCGCTTTCAGCATTTGGCAAATAAGTTCTTCAGTACTAATGGAAGATCATGGCAGTGCATCACATCTGTTATATCACTGTGCCTCTTTCTATCACTCTTTCTATAAATGCTTTGAAAGTAGCATATATAATTGTATCTAAAAGTCTAAGAGGCAAGTCTGGAAATGAATTTGTTTCTAAACAAACTCGTGTGAGTTTCTAAACATACATTTATAATGCAACCCACTAAATACCCTTCTGGGTATGTAACAAATCAGCAAATATTGATTGAATATTTTCTCTATGCCAGGCTAAAGCCTGGGTACATATGCAATGATAGTACTATAACATTTGTATGTATCAAATCAAATACAAATCAGTTTATATGCTCTGTCTTCCTTAGAATCTTAGTCTTTATTGTGAAGTTAAATAATTGGTTTTTTTTTAATACAAGTGGTAATTTTTATGTGTAAGAGTAATTTTGTACTTTTTGGTGTATGTGTGCAGTTTAGTTTATTTCATATTTGCTGTCTTAGGTATTTGCTTGTCTGTTTTGCTTTGCTTTAGTTATTACCTTTTGTTTGAAATAATATTAATAGCCTCTTTATATCCTACCATGGTTAGAGAAACATAAATAACTAGTATCCAAACAAAGTTTTTTGATTTGTTTTATTTCTTTTACAGGGATCCATAGAAACTATTTTGTAACTTTTTCTCATTCACACCTATTAGAAATATCATAGATATCACTCCAAGTCATTAGAAGTCTGACCTTTTCTTCAATAATATCATTATCATATCTCATGGTCATAAATTATTCCCTGTTACCCTAATGATTTTTCAGGCTACTTATGGTTTTTGTCAGTATACACAGTGCTATGTTAAAATTATTTCTAAATTTTTGTATTTTTCTTGATTGTCTGAAGAATGTATATATAGTGGAGAATGTATTTTTTATAATGTAGATTCATCAAAACAGGATTATGTGGTTAATGGGAATGTGTATTTTTACTTTTAATGAATATTACCAGATCCTTTTCAAGAAAATTGATCTAATCACACCAGCAATATTGAGTGCCCACGCCTCTGTGTCTCCAGTCCTGGATGTTATTGCTTCTTTTAATTTTGGCCAATAGTGAAAAATGTCATTTCATTATTATTGAAACTTGTTTTTTTTCTGACCCCTAATTTCAGTATATTTTACATACGTGCTTGCCTTTTGCATCTTCTATTTTGTAAATTCCCTTTGTATCCTCTCCCTAATTTTCATCCTTTTTGAAGTTTTTCTTTTTTAATTTTTAGCAGCTTTTTGTATACAAGGGATATTCTTCTGTTTATGAAATCTTGTCATATTTTACTCAAATATGTCTTTTCCCATAAGCCTATTGTATATTTTTTCTGTCTTATAAAATAGTTTATTGCTCCAAATTATCAATACTGTCCTAGATTTTTCTCACATATTTTTATTGTCTTATTATTTGCTACTTGTGTTTTTATATGGTATAAAATTAGGTAGTGTATGTGCTTTCTTTTCTACCTGGTTATGACAGTGTCATTATTGAAAATTCTGTTTGTGATATTAATTTGAATTTGTTGTGAACTGTTTAGGTTTCTTGCAGTGTCAATACTGAAGTGTTTTGATTATAGTAGCTTTATAAGAAGTGATAGGATCTGGTAAAACAATTCCCACTTTACATATTTAGACTTTCATATGAAGTACCATCATTTTGTCCTTTTTTAAAAAAATATTTTAAACCTTTTTGAATTTGATTAGAATTATGTTAAAAGTATGTTTATTTGTGAAAATCTGTATCATTGCAGAATTTGTAAAGTGATTAATGCTCCATGAATTATTATAAATTGTAATAATTATGATAAATCCACATTTAATATTTGATTCTCTCCTATTCTTATCCACATTTTAGTGTCTACTGTTGTAGTAACAGATTCAGAGAAATTTGCAGTGGCAATTGACTTCCTAGGACCTTTTGAAACAGTGAATAGCACATCAGTTTTTCATGTAATGATGTGAAAAAGTTTCATTGGTTATGATTTTTCTTTTTCAAGAAGCAAATAATAATTCTAAGTACTGAGGGAAAAGATTTGTTCTTTATGTTGATTATAGAATTTTTATGCTTTTAACAAATCATTTTTCCATCTTTGTATTTAGAAGCGGTTATTGGAAGCTATGGAAGCATGTAACCACTCCCTCAAAAAAGAGGAGAGGAAAAGGAACCAACATAGTGAATGCCTAATGTGCTGGTATGATAGAGACACAGAGTTTACCTACCCCTCTCCGTGGCCAGAAAAGTTCCCTGCCATAGAACATTGTTGCACAAGGTAATGTTATTTGGTAACTTTTCTACAACAAAGAGCACCCCTGCCACCGCCACCACACCACCACTAAATAATAATATTATTATTAATAATAATAATATTATTATTAATAATAATAATAACAAAGTTTTTCAATGTGTATTTGGAGAATTAACAAATTATTGCAGTTATAGTCAGTTAATAATTACAGAGTTTACATCCAACTTGCCAAGGGTCATAGTGTCTCAAAATTGTTTCTGTGCTTTGTCAAATTATGCTTCTTTCTGTTTTCTGTAAATGTTCTTTTTTAATTTTTCCTCTTTAGTATATCTCTGTACTCTCTCAGGAGGATATATGGATTTTTATTTTTGTTGCTAATGACCATTCCAAGCACTATTTGACATGTCCTGACTTTACCTCATACACTCAGCTACTTACTAGAAAGAAGAAATCAAGAAATTAAACAGCTCCTCTGCTTTTTTGGCTCAAAACATTTCTTCTTCCTCTTATTAAAATGTCTCCTTGTTTTTTCTTTTCTCTCATCTTCTATACAAATAACTTACCTAGATTGAGTTGCAGTTGAGTTGCAGATGAAAACATCTCTCAGTTATGATTTTCCCTTTTGTTGGGGTAAAGAGAAACATGAAATAGACATTGTAAAATATTTATTTTCCATTTGGGGTTAGAACATGGAGAATATGGAGATTTGTAATAAGTTTTATACATTCCTTTACTATAAATTAAATTATATATATTTAAATTAAATTATATGTGTATATATATATAATTTTGTATTAAATTAATGGGGAAAACTTCTACTCAGTAACCTACGGGCATGATTGTGAATGGACCAGTAACAACAGAGAATCTCAGTTGTCTTGTTCTTTGTTTTCCCTTTGTTAAATGATAATTTTGCCATCCCCTTGTTTAAAAGCAAGGATCACTCTTGCAAAATAGTCAAGGGAGTGTTGAGAAACTGTGATTGTTTGGTATGAATTTTAAATTAATTGTCCCAATTTATTTTGTAGGTATAAGATAATATCGTTAGATGCTTGGCGTGTAGACATAAGCAAGAACAAAATAACCAGGGTTGACCAGAAAGCATTATATTTCTGTGGATTTCCTACTCTGAAACACATCAAACACAAAGTCAGTGGCTATCTAGTTAAGAATTTTTTCACTTTATTGAATGTGAAGTGATTATGGACAAAGAGTTAAAATTAAATTTTCTGAATTCTTTTAAAGTTTTTTTTGAAGAAAAGTGGGGTTCAAGTATTCCAGCAAAGCAGTCGTGGAGAAAACATGATGTTGGAAATCTTGGTGAATATAGATTCAGATGAACTTGTAAGTATTTTACTTATATATTTATTAGTGTTTATTAGGTATAAAATTATTCTAGCTGCAGTATATTTACCAAAGAGGTATAATATGCATTAACTCCAAAGTTCACAGTAAGTAAGAATAAAACAAAGAACATTTACACAAATTAAAGTACATATATATATATAATTGTGAAATAATCAGCAAAAAAATTGAGAAGGTGATGAGCTATGTGAGCTAAAGATTAAAGTACAAACCTATAGATGAGAATAGGATGGAGCTGGTTGCTAAAAAAGAAGTGAGGACAAAGAAGGAAAGTCATTCTAGTTGAAAGAAATAACATGATCTGGGAATAGAATTTTAAAAATTATTGTAATGTTTTATTCCTTTTAATCTTTTCATATGGGTGAATTTTCTTGACACTTTTTAGCATGAATGTGATGTATTTGAATAGATAAATCTGACTGAAGCTGAGGACTTGTACTGGGAAATAGTGGAAGATACATTGGAAAAATAGATTGAGGCCAGATTATGGAGGACCTTTAATACCAAACTTTTTTCCGTAACTATTATCTTGATGGATATTTTCATAAAGATAATTTGGTTACAATATAATACACTTAATTGCACAAAAGAGAAATGGAAGAAAAAAGAAAAGCCTGCAAGTTCAGAGGGTGTGGTTGTAGAAGCGTTAGGCAGTAAAGATGTAACCTTTGAAAGTGGTACTAGATCTAGATGACTAAGACTAAATAAAATTGACAAGTTTCATCATGTGTTCAAATGTAGGGGATGAAAAGAGGAGGTAGGCATTAGATATGACTGAGCTATCCGGGCTGATTAAGTAGAAGATAATTGTTGTTGACTGGAATAGAGAATTTAAAATGGGAGAGTTGCTGGTTTGAGGCAATTAGTGACAAATGATGGTATTTTAATGTGGTACTAAGACTTTCAATTGGAACTGGCCTGCTGCCTTTCTCAACAAAGGTTCCCCAAGAGATTTAAACCCTAACTCCCTAAGACATCCATTTTTATGTGACTTCTCTTCTAAGTCTATTATAAAGTGCTGATTATGAACCGTCTTTGGGAGAATTGAAAAATACTTAAGTTGTTTTTGGTGTTCAAGTGAGAAAGACCTTTTGTATACAATTTAATACCTGTAGCTAGAGGTAGGAGGGAGAAATACCTGTAGCTAGAGCTAGAAATAGATATACAGATATAGATATATGTAATCAGCAAAGAGTTAATGACTGTGAGACATTGGGGTTCATTTCCTGAATGAAAGGGACTCAAGTTCTAAGGTGTCAGCATGAAGAAATACCCACAGTAATAAAGGGTTGAAATGGAGCAAGTGAAAGTGACAGTGATGAGAAATGAGAGAACAATTCCAGTGTTAAGGAGATTTCAGAAGTGTGGTAAAGGTACTATATGCCGCATATAGTTAAAAAGCAAAAACTACAAGATTTGTGATTTTTATCTTCTTAAACATCAGTGTTGGCCTTTCAAAAGTCATTCCAATATGTTGGTGGAGGCAAAACTCTAATCTTAAGGACTGGCTGGGACTTAGATGGAAAATAGAGCAAGTATTAAACCCTTGGTAAGAAATTTGCCTTTGAAAAGAAGGCTAGAAACATAACTGTAGGTGGAAAAGAGACAGCTCATTAAGCAAAATCCATCTAAAAGAAGGGAGATACAAAATGGATAAAGGAGATCTTAGAGGCACTATAGAGGGAAGGGATGTTTATGATGACAAAACCTATGTGAGGTAATAAAGGATTTCATTAGGGCTTAAATAAAAAGATTAAAGGAAAAAGTAGGAGAATGAAATTAGAAAAAGGATAGTTAAGAGGGTCAAATTCTAGAGTTGAAACTTATTTTAGCGTAATTATTCTGTTTTGTATGTTTATGTTAAGAAATGCCTATGTATAAAAAGTAAAAATAAAAGAATCACCAAAACATCTAAAAATAGTTACCTAATTGTTAAAGAAATGTTTGTTCATAGTGTTTAAGCATAATAAGCAGAAAAAAGTGAAAGATAATTTGTATTTAAACTTGAATTTCTACCATGATGTGTTGTGTAACCAATAGTAGTAAAGATACGATAATAATTCCCCTTTAAAATTAGAATTTTTACTTAAAATATTTTATACAGAATATTCAACTTTTTATAGTTTACAAAAGCTTTTTTGTATATTATTTATCCTCAAGTAAACATTGTTTATACAGTTGTTCTTTTTCACATAAGAAAATCGAGACTAATGGGATTAGATGATTTGTCTAAAGTTCCATGGTTGAAAGAAAGTAGATAACAAATTTGGACCCATGATTCCTAACTTTTAGTCTAGTGTTCCCTTTACTATCCACATACTGAATGAACTGAGATTTCTTAGATTCTGTTTTATACTCACTGATAGAAAACAATGATTTGACCATTTAACGTGATAATAGCCCTTTTCTAGACATTTCTGCTCATTTTAATTTTCTCAATTTCCATGAAAAATATAAGCAAAGTATGAAAATAATAGAACATAGAATTTTACACCTGGATGGAATTTTGTAGAACAACTAATCTCTCATTAATTTTACAAAGTAAGGCCTCCCTGGTGGTGCAAGGGGTTAAGTCTCAGCAGCTTGAGGCTTGAGGCTTAAGGCTTGAGTTCCATCCCTGGCCAGGGAGCTGACCCACATGGCGCAGCAGACCTCTCCTATCCCTCCCGACATTCCCCTCAGCAGTGTATTTCATTCAGTCCACCTGTTCTGCTTCCCACTCTATCTCTGATTAATCCTTTCCCACCCACACCCACACCCCCCCCCAACCCCTGCACCTCTGGCTTACACCCCAGCTCTTGTATGCATAAATAAATAAAATAAATCTTTTAAAAAAATTTTTGACAAAGTAAAAACCTTAAATAGAGATTGGAAAAAGGAACATACTCATATTCACTCATTAGTCAGCAGCAGAACTAAGAACTTAGGCTTCTTGCTGGACATTTCATAATGTTGGCTGTATGGACAGTAGTACTCAAAGGTCAGTTTTGTTTCATTATACTGAAACTTTTCTCAGTATGTAATTTCATTCCGATTTAAAATCAGTAGCCACCCTTTACTTATGACCGTTAGTGTATTAAGAAGGAGGAGGCAAGCGTCATGGTGTCATTGTATTTCTTATTGCCTCTCTGATAAGACATTGGCAGAGGGGAAGATAAACATTGTAAACTTTAAACACATTGACATAAATTTAAAGGGTGAAAAAAGCAACTGGCCATTTAAAAAAAAAGTAAAGGAAAAAATTAAAAGAACAGAAATCCTGGAAAGTGTTCTGAAAAGGTAAGCATAGTTAACAATAAAGATACAATTGAGAAATGATAAATTAAGAAAACTAACTCACTTTGAGTAGGTGGAATAAATTGTAGTAGACTTGAGAAGAGTGGGTACTATCATGAATAATTGACTTTAATTAATAAACAAATGATATTTATCCATCTTAATTAAGGTGGGTTTTTATAGATATTAAACAATTTTTTAATTATTTAATTTTGCCTCTAAAGTTTCCTTGTGAACCTGAAATATGGGTGAACTTGTCTATTTTTATTTTAAGAGTATTGAAAATGTGGCTTCGTCAGTGCTTGGAAAATCTGTCTTTGTTAATTGGCCTCATCTTGAAGAAGCTAGAGTTGTTGGAGTATCAGATGGAGAAACTAAGTAAGATTTAATTTATAATATGATTAACTTATATTTACTTTGCTACTTAATCCTTTTTATTGATACTTTTTTAAATTGATAATTGTTGTAAAAATATTTGCCCCCTATATTGAAAAGTAAAATCCTCCATGCATACTATTTAAAGTTAAACCACTATTGATAGATTATAATAGTCCTTGACATTATTTTAGATGCCTTTATTATTTTTCTTCTTTTTCCTTCATTTTAACAACTTGGAAGTCATCTATCCTAATTGTTTTCCACCACTTGTAATATTATTTAGCAAATATATTTCTCTTTCTGAACAAAAGAACATATATAAATCTTAACTTTATCATACCCTTGTAAAATTTTATTTAAATTATATGTTAATTTTAACTTATCTTCTAGTTTTAAAAAGGAAATAATTAAAATTATAGCAAAAATAATGAAATAAAAATCAAGAAGACTGTCCAAAAGATAATTGAACCTAAAAGCTGGTCCCTCGAAAAAAATAAACAAACCTCTAGGTAGGCTTACAAAAAAGGGAGAGAAGTCTAATAAATCAGAAATGAAAGAGAAGTTGTAGCAGGAAATCTTAAGAGACAACCATGAACAGTCTATATGCTGATATATTGGATAACAGAAAAAATAGACAAATTTTTACACACATACAAGCTTCTGAGACAAAATAGGAGAAAAATAGAAAACCTGTATAGACCAATTACAAAAGGAATTCGAAATAGTAATTAAAGGTCTCCCAAAAAACAAACACCTATCACCAGACCATTTTACTAGTGAGTTCTACCAAATTTTCAAAGAGGAGCTAATATCTATCCTTGTAAACTCTTACCAAAAATTGAGGAAGAGGGAATGCTTCCAAACACATTTTTATGAGGCCAGCATTATTCTGATATGACAAGCAGACAAATACATCACAAAAGAAAGAACCAATATCCATGATGAACATAGATGCCAAAATCCTTGACCAAATCTCAGAAAACCTTCACTTATAGGAGGAATATAGGGAAACCAAACAAAGACTCAAAGGAAAATAAAAAGACGAAACTAGCAGACAAATTATAGATCTGAGACATATAGCAGGGGAGGGCTAGGGAGGTGGTCAGAACGGGAGGGCAGAGCACAGGGACTATGCTAATGGTTCATGGGTGAGGTGGTGGGAGATTTATGACGATTACATCTGTGGGGAGAAATCAAATAATGTATAAAAATGAACAACAATGAAAGAAAATTAAAAACAAAAACTTAGCAAACTAAATTCAACAATACATTAAAAGGATTATTTATCATGACCAAGTGAGATTTATTCCAGGGACACATCCAAAAATTGCTGTGTAATTCACCACATCAACCACAGGAGAGATAAAAATTATATGATTATAGGTAGATCAGAGAACGTATTTGATAAGATTCAGCATGCATTTAGTAGAAACTATTAGGCAAGAGAAAGATTTAAAAATTCAAATTGTGAAAGAAATAAAGCTCAGTATTTGCACATGACATGATACTATAAATAAACCTAGAATCTGAAGATTTTCTTATATATTTACTTCCAAAAGTTTTGTAATTTTTCCTTCTTTTGCATTATAATACATTATTTCTCTTTTCTTTCCTTTTTTTTTTTTGAGGTAACATTGGTTTACATCATTGTTTGTATATTAAAAGTATAAGTGTGTTTTTAATTAGTTTTTGTGAAAGAGGACGTTTAAGTCAAGGTCCACATATTTACTATTAATATTCAATTTTGCTCCCACCCATTTATTGAAAAGACTGTCCTTCTGTTAGATGGAGTTTCCACGTCTGTCAAACATTTGCCGAGCATACTTGTGTGTTCCATCGTTGTGTTCTTTAGTCCGTTCCATTTATTTCTGGGTCTTTTCTTTTTTCTTTTTTTTCTTCTCTTTCATTGGATTTAATTATTTTTTTTAATAATATATGTTTTTTATTTATATATTTTACGTCATTGTGTATTCCCCATAAAATTCCCACCACAGTTCACCCATGAACCATCACCAAAGTCCCTTTCACAAATGAATTCTACCCAAGGTTCAGAAACAATCTAGTACCTATCTTCTTAAACAAATTCTTTCAAAAAATTGAGAAGGAAGGAGTACTACCAGATATGTTTTATGAAGCCAACATTACACTAATACCAAAACCTAACAAGGACAACACAAAAAAAAGGAAAATTACATGCCAGTCTCTCTAATGAACTCTGATACAAAAATCCTCAACAAAATCTTAGCCAACAAAATCCAACAATGCCCCCAAAAGATAATATAGGTCCTTTTCTTAATGCCAGTGCTATGATCTCTTGTTACTCTAGTTACATAGTCAGTCTTAATGCTAATAAAGTGATTCCTTCCACCCTATTATTTCAAAATTGTTTTAGCTATTTTTGGTGCTTTCCCTTTCCATATAAATTTTAGAACAATTTGTTCTTTAAATCTGCAGATTAAATTAGGAATATTTGAAAACTGCTATGTTGAGTCTTTACTTTCTTTCAGCAGTACAGATATTTTTTATTTTTTTATTTTATTTTTTATTTTTTCAACATACAGATCTTATACATGTTTTGTTAGATTTATACCTAAGTATTTACAATCTTTTGGAGCAACTATAATTGGCATTGTTTTAAATTTCAACTGCCTCAGCTCGTAAATAAAAATATAATTGTTTTCTATATGTCGATTTTGTTAACCTAAGATCTTGCTGAATATACTTCCCAGCTTTTTTTTCTTGAAGAGTAGAGGCCACTCATTTTGTAAAATTCTGAATTTACTTGATTGTTTCCTTTTTATGTCATTTAACTTGGTGCTCCATCCCACATATTTCCTATAAAATAAAATTGTTATATGGAGTGGCTGGATTAGACTCAGGTTTGGCAAGAATACTTTTCATTTTTAAATTTTGATAAGACTTTTTAAAGTCCTTGTAGTAAGATTTATACTTTGTTTTGGGGGAGGGGCATTTATTTATTGATTTACTTTTGCTTATGACATTATGTAGAAACCTTTTCACTTTGAAGACTCACACTGTTATAATTTCTGCATTAGTTCACAAATTGGGGATAATGTAGTTTTTATTTTAATTTTTAAGGTTTTACTTGGAAGAACCTCCAGGCACACAGAAGCTTTATTTGGGAAGAACTGCCCCACCATCCAAAGTGGTCCACCTTGGAGACAAAGAACAATCGAACTGGGCAAAAGAAGTGCAAGGAATCTCAGAATAGTGAGTGTCATTAAAAGTATTTGACATCATAGAGCTAAAATATGATGTAATGTCCTTAACCTTATCCTGTCTGAATTTTTTCCATTTAGCATAGTAGTCACCCTGAATACTGACTACATCTTCATTTTATATTCTAAAGAAACTAATGAGTTCTAGTTTAAAATAATATCTGGTTAGCAACAGTTACAAGCTTGCCCAGTTTGACACTAGAATACTTCATGAAGTTTGGTGGGGGGAGGAAATGAAAACAAAATCACTTAATACTAGGAATAACACCTAAACAAATTTTAAGGTGGATGACATGGATTTTTTTTTTTAAAGATTTATTTTTTATTTATACATACAAGCTGGGGTACAGGCCAGAGACGCGGGGCGGTGAGAGGGTTCACCAGAGACAGAGCGGGTAGCAGAACAGGCAGATCAGAAATACACTGCTGAGGGGAGCAGCGGGCAAGGCAGGAGAGGTCTGCCGCGCCATGTGGGATTCTCCCTGGCTGGGCTTCGAACTCTCGTCGCTGCTGCCGGCAGCTCCACAGCGCAGCGCTCAACCACTGCACCACCTGGGAGGCCCCGACATGGATTTTTTTATGAAGGACAGTGCCTCTACTTTAACGGCATGAATTGCAACAATTGCTTAGCTTATGAATTTGATATGGGGATGATGAGAAGCTCTCATTTGATGCCTTCTGTTTTCTTTGTAAGGTAGATGCTGAGTAGAGCTATTGAAGATAGTAGGAGGGAAAGGGATTTTTGTCTTCGGTTTGAGTAAAATGGAGGAGGTTTGAAAATAATTCTTGGGGAATATGGAATAGTATCAATTGAACAGAAAAACATAGTAGAATTATGGGCAGTATTAAGGCCCTTTTTGAAGTTAAAATTCGTAAGTTTGTAGAATTCTACTCTTGTCTTTTGGTAGTAGAGCTCAGTTGATCAGTCATAGTCCTAGAAAAACCAGGTAAAGTTGAATTTAAGCAACACTGGCTTCTGTTAAGTAAGTACAATGAATAGATAAAGAGGCAAGGTAATTTAGGATGGTGACAGGAATGTCCCTGAAATGGTGGACAATGGATTAGAAAGACAAGTGAAGAAAGTAGAGAATTAATAGTTTGGGAGAAAGTAGAAGAGTCAGTGAACTGGAGAGCTCAATAAGTTAAATTAGGGTGAGGAATAAAGTGGTTGAGCAGGTTGAATTGAGAAGTTTTTAGGTAATAATATATTTAAGTTAGTGATTTGGGAAGTGGAAATGTTATGAATGATGTTAAAATCCAAGTCATAGCATGGGAATAGCTGACTGAAGTGAATAGAGAAGGTTATTGAATATAAGAAAGTTGTAAAACTGAGGTACTTGTTCTTAGGTAGACCATATAGGTACACGTTGTAGTCATTCTAGATAATGGTAGGCATAAGGGTAAAATATAAGAGTAGGGTAGTTTTTAGTACTAGGGATTTGGATGTCACAGTGGATGAGATGAAGAATCACCAACACACTCAGCCTTAAAGTACGTGATATGAACACAAAATGCTATTGCTTGTGTGGGCTACATAAGAAGTAATGGTACCTTCATTTATGGAGATGGAGATTGAGGATATGATGAAGTGAAAGGTTTGAGAATTAAAGGGTGGGGAAGAAAAATGCAAAGGACTACTTTAGAGATATTATAGATATTATAGAGAAGATGGTAACCTTAGAGATTAATGTGGAGGCGACATCAAAGACCATGTACCTCAAAACAAGCAAGAGATGGATCAACATAAAGCATTGTTTTCAGTAGTGAAAAACACTGAAAGTGTTACTGTGTAGAATTGTGAAGTACTAACTCATTTTACCAAGAGAAAATCAAAAGATATTTGTTTTTATAACTTAGAAAATCAGAGAAGTGTAAAATATTGTATTGATTCAAAAGTAGTCCTTAATGGAAATTGTAACCAAAATTTCTAACTTGCAAGTGAGAAAAATCAAGGGAAAAACAGAAAATAGAAAAGCAAAATAAAACATAGTTTAGAAAACCTAAAAAGAGAAATAAGATGACAGTATCATGATCAAAGAATTATGTCATTAAATCTAAGTAGCTATACCTCCCTAAGTAAATACAGAAACACTTAGATATGTCACCAACATCATAATCCAATAGACAAACTACTAGAAGTATACCTAATACCAAATTTAGTAATATCTATAGTATAAGTAGTTCCTCACCATCTATAGTTGTCAGAAAGTACACTTTTATATTTCTTTTTTTTTAATATATATTTTTATTGTTATTTATGTCTTTTACATTTTTATTCCCCTTGGGTAGCCCACCACCAATTCACCCATGATCCATCTCCATGGTCCCTTGTGTTCTTTTCTATTCCATTTTGTGCCCTTTTCCTTCCCTCCCTCCGCCTCCCTCCTCCCCCACCTCCCCCCACTGATTGTCTCTCTCCCACCCGGCCTCCCTATAGTCCTGTTCCAACCATTTAAAAACCCATGTTTTGGGCCTCTCTGGTGGCCTAGAGGTCAAGCCTCAGCGCTATCACTGATGTAAACACTGTGGCCTGGGTTCAATCCCTGGCCAGGGAGCTGACCCATATATGGTACAGCGGACCACTCCTGTCTCACCCACTGCTCCCTTCAGCAGTGTATTCCAGTGGATCTGCCTGCTATGCTGCCCACTCTGTCTCTGGTGAATCACCCCCACATCTATGCAAAAATAAATAAATAAAACCTTTTTATAAGTAAATAAATAAAAATAAAAATACATGTTTGGTTCTGTTCAACCTCCTTAGAGAATATGGTATTAAACACACTTGAAAAATGCAGACTGGGAAAAAAAAACAACAGGGATTGCAGCTAAAAGTCAGACAAAATTGAAGAGTAAAGAGGGGAAAAGTTATTTATGAAAAGTTGATTTCACATGTAAATTGAGCAAAAATAAAACATTATGCACTGAATAACATAATTTATATGGGCCTCTTTTTATTGGATTCTAAAATAGATACTTTTTTTACTTTTTATCATCTCTGAACTTAGAATGTATTTTTAAATGTCATGACTTAATTGGTGGACTCCTTTTTCTTCCTTAGCGGTACATAAAATAATGATATATCTTACAATCAATGGTGTCTTACAAACTGCAGAAAAAGCTGAAGCAAATTAAGGAATACCATATTTGGATATTCCCATGCCTTTCTACAAGTATGTGAAAATAGAATCTAAACAATATAATTATTTTAATTAATAGGTATAGATTAAGTTCTGCACCCCACATAGAAAATAAACCCTTTCACGAAGGCTACTAAGAAAATGCAAGAAATTTTAAAATGATACCAACTCTAACACTCTAACAGCAATATATTTATAAAGTAAGAGCAAAAGTAGATAGAGAAAAATCTCCCTGCCACTTGGGAATTTAAAAGTATTTTCCTAAATAATCATTTTTGTTTTTCTGGCTTTAACTGTAGTTTTTATTAATGTATGCATAGAAAAAAATATGTACAAATCATAAGTGTATTACTTGACAGATTTTCACACACATAACCAGAATAAAAGAAAACCAACAAGAAAATTACCATTATCCTAGAAAAACCCTTGTACCCCTTTCCAGCCATTATCATCCACTTTCTTCTCCTGCAAGGTAAATATTTTTATTTATAACCCCAGAGGTTAGTTTTTCCTACTTTTGAGCTTTGTATGAATCAATTCATATAGAGTATATCCTTCTTGAACATCACTTCTTTGGCTCATTGCTGTGGTCCTAATTCCCTCATTACATGTAGTTATATTTTGTTTTCTCTAAATTGTAGTATTATATTGTATGAATATAGCATACTTTATCCTTTCCATTCTAGATGGACATTTGAGTTGCTTTTGGTGGCTGCATATGTATGCACTTCTGTTAGATACATATCTAAGTGTGGAATTATTGCTTCCTAGTAATTGTTTACTTTCCGCTTTAGTAGACAGCTCTAAAAAGATTTGCAAGACTCTTAATTTACATTCCACCAGCTGTTTATAAAAATTTCCATTGACCGCCGTGCTCATCAATACTTACTGTTGTCTCTGCCATTTTAGCCCATTCTAGTGTAGTCATATCTCATTTTGGTTTAATTTGCATTTCCCTGATGACTAATGAAGTTGAACATCCTTTCATATCTGTTGGTCATTTGAATATGCTCTTTTGTGAAGTGGCTGTTCAACTATTTGTCCGTTTTTTAAATCGAATTGATTACCTTTTCCTTCTTCACTTGTAATTTTTCTTCTTGATATATAGTGTCAACCTCAATTTCAGGTAAAAACTTTAAATGATTCACCATTAAATATGGTGATTGCTGTAGATTTTTAAAAATCAGTATGTTTATCAGATTAAGAAATTTCCTTCTGTTCCATGTGGATTCGGAGTTTTTGTCATGAATAGCTATTACTGATTTTATCAAATATTTTTCTGCTTCTGTTAAAATGATGTATTTTTCCTGTTATCCTGTTGAATTACATTGATTGACATTCAAATACTGTACTCCTGAGTTTCTTAGAATAATCTGATTGGCTATAATGCATTATCCTTCTTATGTATAATTGAATCTGATTTGTTAAATTTTCTTTAGGGATTTTTGCATCTATTTTCAGGAGAGAGATCAGACCATAATTTCTTTAACTTATAGTGTCCTTTTCAGCAACTGACATCAAGATTACCAGCTCAAAATTAAAAATGCAAAGTTGTAGTAAAAATTCCACTGAATTTTTAAAAAATTTTACCAGAATGCTGCATTTAAAATTTTTTGGAAAACTTCTGTGTCTAGCTACAATGATGTGGCTAATTTCAAACCAACCCTACCACCACGAAAAACATTTTTAAAAGTTGCTATAAAAAAATACATATATAATATATAATTCATATGTTATTTAATTCTATATTACATCTTATGCAGTACATATATTGATATACAAACATATATAGACATTAAAATTATGATTGCTTAATGAACTTAACTGATCTGAATGTATGTATTATGGGCATACTGAATCATAAGCTAAAAGATGAAACTGAGGGGCTCCCAGCAAATAATACAAAAGTACAAAGATGAAAAGGATATTGTCAGAATCTCTGATATCTATCTTATAGGAGTTCCAGAAAGAAAATGGAAAGGAGGTAAGAAAATATCCCTCAGGTGAGGAGGTCGACAAATTTTTTCTGTAAAGGCCAGATAATGAATATTTTAGGCTTTTTACACATTACTGTGTTTGTCAGAGCTACTCACCTCTACCACTGTAGCATGGAAGCAGTCATGGACAGTAAATAAATGAATGACCATATTCTAATAAAGTTTCATTTACAAAAACAGTAGCCTGATTTGGCCTGTGGCCATAGTTTCCCAACCATTACTTTAGACTGAAAAGCCCTAGTGAGTTTGACCTCTAATCTGTTTTCTGTCTCTCTGAATTTATCTGCTCTGGGAGTTTCATATAAAGGGATCACAGGTGAATTGGTGGTGGGTTACCCGAGGGGAATACAAAATGTAAAAGACATAAATAACAATAAAAATATATTAACCCTTTGCACTTGAGGCCTTTTTCGCATGGGCGAACCAGCCACTCGAGACGATTTCAGCTGTATTAGGGAAGCGTTTTACAGGTACTTTGAAATCATGTTATACTCAAACAAACGTATACAAATAATAAAATTTCACCAATTTATTTATTTTTACATTGAATACAACAAAATCTGTTAAATATTACACTCTGTAATTAGTTTTTGTGTGATATTTAGTAAAACAATCCCCAAGATGCAGCCTCGGTTTGTCGGGACGTATCACAATGCTAAGCTGAGACTAACTAAGCTAAGCTAAGAACTGGCTAAGGACGCAGGCTGAGCCTGGCCCACGAAAGTAATTGCAATAAGAATATCTTATCACATATCAGAAATAAACACATCCAGTTTCAAACCGCTTGGGCGCCGCAGCTGCGCCGCTGGAGTGGACGCATTAAACCCCTGGGCACCGTGGCAGCGCCGCTGGAGTTCAAAGGATTAAAAAAAAAAAAAAAAAAAAAGATAGATTCATGAGGTAAAGAAATTAACAAGTGGGCCTCCCTGGTGGCCCAACTGGTTAAGTCTCAGCCTATGAAGTTGTCTGCACCCACTGCAGCATGAGTTTGATCCCCGGCCAGGGAGATTCCCACATAGCACAGCAGACCTCTCCTATCTTGCCGGGCTGCTCCCCTTAGCAGTGTATTTCAGTGGATCCTCCTGTTCTGCTCCCCACTCTCTCTCCGGTGAATCCTCTCACCACCCCACATCTCTGGCCTACACCCCAGTTCTTGTATGCATAATTAAATAAATCTTTTTTAAAAAAATTAAAAAATGGAGTTATATGTGATCTTTCATTTCTGGTTTTTTTCACTTAGCATGCTTTTAAAGTTCAGACAAATTGCAACATGTATCTGTACTTAGTCCTTTTCAATGACCAGCTATTTTACTGTATGGATATACTAACCTTTCCTTTATCCATCATCTATTGATGGACATTTTTTGGCTAGTCCTGACCTTTTGGTTGTTGTAAATAGTGCTGCTGAAAACATTTGTCTTTAATATTTGTTTGAGTGTCTGCACCAATTCTTGGGGCTTAATACCTGGAAGTGGAATTGCTGTGTTACGTGGCAAGTCTGTTTAACTTTTTGAGCAACTACAAAACTGTTTTCCACATTTTATATTCTCACCAGCAGTGTGTAAGTGTTCCAATTTCTCTGCATCCTTTCAGTATTTGTTGTTCTCACTTTTTGTTACAGCTATCCTGGTGGTAAAAAAACACAGGAGTTTATTACAGCTCTAGGAATTCTTATTTATAATCTCATAGCCATTGAGAGAGGTATCCACAGAGTAAAATAACTAAAGCAAAAAGTCTTAAATTAGGTACCTAGAATTGCTAGCTTTTTATTAAAATTTATCTAAACATTTGATTACTAACTGGTACTTTGGATGATGATCATCATCCTAGAATCATATCTGTATTTCTTTTTTATTCTTTCCTTTAGCTACATGAGAAGAAAAGGAATAATAATTAATGAAACATCTGCTGTTGTGTATGCTCAGTTACTCACAGGTCATAAATATCAAATAAGTCAAAATGGTGATGTTCGTCTAGAGAAACAGTGGTCAAAACAAGTACTTCCATTTGTTTATCAAACTATTGTCAAGGTAAGTCTCCATCAGGCCTCAATTGTATATTGATGCACATTATTGCATATTCTATAAATAAAAGACTATATCACATTAAAATTTAATGAAATAGTAGATAATGGAGATTATTATTAATTGAATATGTAGTACTATAGGCTTTAAAAGAAGTACTGCATACTCAGACACTCACTATTTGTATGGTTAGGAAACTTATGTTTTTCTAACTTAATCTCCAAAAGAAAATCCCAACATTAACACACATCCTTGCATATTTCCATTTTTGTTCTTCGAAAATATGTGCCTGAAATAAATTAGTAATTATTAAAGACATTTGCTTTTGTGTTTATAATCTGAGATATAGTAAAGAAACAAAATTTTTTAACATAGGTAATGATTCTATAATTTTGGGGAAACAGTGTAGTGCAATGATTAAGGACATGTGGTACCTAAGTTGACTTCTTAGCTGTATTACAGTGGGCATAATTCGCCCCCTTTTTGTGCCTTAGTTTCTTCATTTGTGAAATAGGTTTAATAATGTTCTGTGCCACAGAGGTTTTCTTGAGATTTCAATGAACTAATACATGTGAGAAGTACCTATAATGCATATAAACAGTTAATAAATTTTAGCTACTAGTATTTTTATGTGGAAAATCCTCACATTTGACATATGCAGACAGCGTAATAATAATCCCATAGGGAAGAAAACTTGATGTCCAGTCTATAGGCATTTTAACTGTGGTTGATTTGTTTTTATATCATTCCACATAGGATATCCGCGCTTTTGACTCCCGTTTCTCCAGTATCAAAACATTGGAAGACTTGTTTCCTCCTAGAAGTATGGTCTTTATGCTTGGAACCCCCTATTATGGCTGCACTGGAGAAGTTAGTTCCAGTTATTGTTCCTAATTAAATGTCTTTATAATTTCAAATTAATACAATTATTTAACTTCTCATCTAGATGTAAGGTACAATTTCTAACTAAAGGAGAAAAATAAAGATGAATTCATTCATCTAACATAGGATCATAATCTTTGACTATATGTTTTAGTCATGAGCAGGAAGGGGAAAAAGAACTGAAATTCTGATTCCTTTTTTAGTTGATGTCTTTATGGTGGTGGTATAGATAACACAATTCTGAAATTATTTTAGATATCTTATAGGGTTGATTAAATTTGTAAATGTGCATGCAAATGTGGACTGAGAAAATGCAAGAAAGAACCTGTGGTACATACTAGAACTGGAGATATTAACGTGAACTCATAATTTCTAAAATGTGTGTGTATGTGTATATGTATGTGTGTACATATATATACACATAATGCATATATGCCTATATATACATATATTTTCTAGCTTTGTTTGCTCAAAAAGGTAAGGAAGAAAAATACCCTGATAACAATGAATACATGTAATACACAAATCTTGACCTGTAATTAGTAATTACAAAAGTCATTTGCTTTTGCATTTGTCATCTTAGATATAAGGGAACATAATTTTCTAATATTATACCCCACTAAAGGACCAGGGATTCTCAGAGAAATGACTAATTACAGAGTTGGGACAGGATAGGTAAGAGATGAGCCAAAAAGTAAGGAAGTGCTCGTAAGAATGATGGGAGCATATCACATAAACACAGGGAACCAGGTTGATGAGGCTCCTCTTGGCCAAATCTGGGACAGTTTGAATACCAAAATAATTAAGTAGTGAATATATAAACTATTGGGGACAAAAGAAATTCAGTTTCCATAGTGATAACGTATAGATAAATAGGAAAGCTCTTGCTTATGTTATCAACAGTAAATGTGGAGAGAGTGCTTAAATCAGAAAACCATCATTTTTAAGCCATATTTATAATAAAGATCAAATGAGGTAAAAAAAATCTTTGGAAGCTAAATCTGGACATAAAGCATACATCTCACTTATGCACTAATCTGGCTGATAATATGTAACAACCTAATCACAAGGAAGTATCAGATAAATATGAAATAAGGAACTCTTTTTCTTTTAAAGACTGGTCGAAAAGAAGGAAGAAACTGAATTCATCAAACTTTTGTGTTATCAAAGACAAAAGAAAGACTGTGTATATAGTCTAGGTTAAAGGAGGCTAAAGAAGTGTGACAAATCAATAAAATATCTGATCCTAGCATAGATCCTGTAGTAGAGGGAAAAGAAAGTTCTATGAAGTCTAACAAATTAGAATGTGGACAGAAGATTAAAGTATTGTGTCCATACAAATTTATGTACTTATTAACTGTACTGTAGTTATATAGTAAGATCTCCTTCTTAGAAAATTTTAAGGACTAAGGGACATAATGTATGTAATATGCCCTCAGAACTTTAAGAAAAATAATTATGTATATGTGAATACATGCAGATAGCTCAATGTTAAAGCAAATGGAGTAAAATGTTTACAACAGATAAATCTGGGTAAATGTTCTTTCTTCAGGTATTCTTTGACCTGTTTTTAGTTTTGAAACTTTTTAGTAGTTTGAATTTTCTTGCAAATAAAAAGTTGATTTTCAAAAAATGACTGGTTAGCAGCTACTAAAGAAGGATACAGTGACTCAGATTTATAAGGATAGGATATTATCACCCCTCCTTACAAATTCAAAGGGAATTTATTATCTTACTGTATTTCAGAAATATAGACACTACTCAAGTAAGTAGAGAAATATAAAATGTAGTGAAATAGATTGAAGTGCTCTCTGATTTTTTTTTTTTCCTTCCAAGGTTCAGGATTCAGGGGATGTGATTACAGAAGGTAGGATTCGTGTAGTTTTCAGCATTCCATGTGAACCCACTCTTGATGCTTTAATACAGAACCAGCACGTGAGTACTACATTCATATGATTTAATTTAGAACTTTTAAAACATTAGGCTATTTTTGCTACTTCCTTTGAATTTATTGTAGATATTTCATTTAATACTGATTAAATCCTCCCACCGTCACACATTTATTATTATTTAGAAATAGGTAGAATCTGCTCAAAACTTCATGCTGATGTTCAGATGGAAGAATGACTGAAATTCCTTTATTAATCTATAATAGTTATTATAGGTTATAATGAAAATAAAAGGAGGTCAGTGAACATCTTTGAAGAAAAGGATACTAAAAACAGACCTTTTTCTCCAAAGATGTTCATTGACCTCCTTTTTTCCCATGTTTTATTAAGGAGATGGTCTTAACTGATATCTGTCATTTGATTAAGAACTTGACTAAAATTAATTCACAATCAATCAGCTATTGCTACTTATGCTTTTGTTTTCTCTAAGAAAACCTTAATGTTTAGCCTGTTCTGCTCCCCACTCTGTTTCTGGTGAATCCTCTCACCGCCCCACACCTCTGGCCTATACCCCAGCTTGTATGCATAAATAAATAAATAATAATAAAAGGAAAAAAAACCTTAATGTTTACATTCTGTGAAATAAATTTAAGGCATTAGGCTTCAGAGTACACAGGAATTTTATGGAAGACAGAGAATTCTTACCATCAAGTCTCTTTTGGAGAAAGAATTCAGAAAGTATAGTCAGTATACCAGAAGGGTGACCCATTAGTTAAAGAACCTGGAGCTATGTTCAGGGAGTCAGTGGAGGTAAAAGAACTTGTGTTCCTTCATCCTAGCTTTTTCTACATCTGGAAGTCTCTGCCTACTTCTACTATACAGTATTGATAGACAGGTATGCCTTCTGCAGTGTGTTTTCTTTCTCTTTGCATACCTTGCTCAAGCCTTCTTTCATTACCTGAATGTTCCCAGCTTTTTAGTTTACATTTTCTAGGATATTTGTGAAGATTTTAAATTCATTTTCAATTCAATTGAGAAATGTGATATTTCTCAAAAGGACAACTACTGGCATTCTGGACAGAACAAGTATATGTTAAATGAGACTGTCTTATTTAACAGACGGTTGGCATCCTTGGGCCCTGAACAATTAAGTGCTAGAACCCATGCCAATTATTGTTAACTTAATGTGCCCCTACATATTTTCAAATGTTTATTCGAAAAGTAGGCCTACTTGTGATAGAAAGCTGCTACATTAATTCTCTCAATTCTGGAAAGCATACTTAATTAGTCTGTATTATTGCTAAGTCTGATAATATTAATGAAAAACTGTGTTGCATTCTTTACTAGCATGTAGTGACTTTATGTTCCAAGCCATCAAAAATGTTTATCCATTTGGGGGTCATTATAGATGTGATCATCTTTAAAAAATGATAGATGAATTAATTCCTTATCAGTCTATGAAAATTTTGTTATTAGTGAGAAAATATGTTCACCTCAAATATGAATATAAAATATTCTTACAACTCACACAAATATGAATATAGCATGAGTATAAGATCCATATAAAATAAATATGTATTATTATGTATATAACATTAGAAGTACATAGTAGTTTGCCCTAATACTAGACTTGTGACTAGTTTGCTTCCTAGTTAAAAATCATGTGATCATATATTTCTTTTAATTTGACAGTCTTCATAGTTTCTTCCCTTAAGTGTACAACTTTAGGCTGCATTTTATTGACTGTATTAATTACAAGCCTACACAAACTCGTTATTTTCATATAATAGTGAAATGAATATTACTTACATCCATACATGATGGGCACTTCATTTTGCTCAGTAGAAACTGTTTCAGTGACACACTCAAGTTTTAATTCAGTGGCATTATTAAGGGGTCATGTTATTCTGGGTATCCTTGGAATATAATCAGTAAAAGTCATAAGAATTCATGCCTGCAAAACTTGCCACATAGTACATACAGTAGAGTTTATTTCTTGAGATAGTTTCACACTGTATTTCCTCCCCCTTTCATCCGTCCTTGAAAATTCTGTCCTTAAGTGGGGAAAAGAGCAGAAAAATTCTGACTACAGATCCTTTTTTAAAAGTGGTGGGGGTGGGGAGAAAATGGATCACTTGCTTTTGAGAATCTATACATTTTAACAATCCAGTAGTTAGTGATGTCTTGATTATCTCGTTTTTAAAGGTAAATAACATTTACTGCTTTATGTTGCCATAATTGACTGTTTTGTTTTTATATTTAAAGAAATATTCTATAAAGTACAACCCAGGATATGTGTTGGCCAGTCGCCTTGGAGTGAGTGGATACCTTGTTTCAAGGTTTACAGGAAGTATTTTTATTGGAAGAGGATCTAGGAGAAAGTAAGTTTATGTTAGAGAAATTTACTTAAAGTGGCAGAAAAAAATTAAATGATAAAGATAAAAATGGTTAATATTTCAGTATTCTCTCTTATTAATTGTTCTGAATTTTCCTTTAAAATTATGCATAAATTCTCTGATGGTGATCTTTCAAATGGGACTTGTTTTAGATGGTTGGAAAGACAGTTCTCATTTTAGTGGCTAATAAATTGAACCTTGAAAAAAGGTATCAGAAGGTGTGTGTGAATCTCAATAATATTTCCCTTTGATTTCTTATTTCATTCTCCTCTCTATATAACCTATTCATATGCTTTAACTTGGGTTTTGAAGCCTTTCCTCTAGTTTTTCAATTACAGCTACTTTGGAAATTAATCATGATAACTAAAATATAGAAGAACAACAACAAAAAAGCTTTTCTAAGAATTGAAAGCAAAACTTTTAGTACTTTAAACAAAATTTTAAAACTTGTGTGTGTGTGATTTAAATTCAGCCCTCATGGAGATCATAAAGCAAATGTGGGTTTGAATCTCAAATTCAATAAAAAAAATGAGGAGGTACCAGGATACACTAAGAAAGTTGGAAGTGAATGGATGTATTCATCTGCTGCAGAACAGCTTCTTGCAGAGTACTTAGAGAGGTAAGTATCAAAAGAGATATTAGTAGGAATTCAAAACTTTCGAAGGCAGTACCTATTTATTGTGCCTTTTTTCAGTTTTAGAGAAAAAAGTGTTTCCTTTAGTCGTATGTGACCTGTGTTATAAGTAAAACTTAATTGTGTGTCATAAACTTAATTGTGAGTCATACAGCCATTAGCTAAAATAGGGTAGAAAAATGCTGCGTTTACATTATTTAAAATGAAAAGGTATATGAGATTTGGTCTCCTTTTAATTAAAATTTTCCTTAGCTTGCTATCATAAATTATTAAAATACTAATTTGTGCATGTTTATGTCAGTAGTAAAAGAGTATTGGTATGGATAAGCAAAATAGTTCTTGACATAATACTTTTTCCTGAGTCTTAAAACTTCAGTAGATTGTAGAGAGTAGATTGACTATTCTAGAATTATTGAATTTTATTGCTAAGATAGTCTAAGTAATCTACATGCCTTCACCTCTCATTTAAAAAGTGAGAAAAACCGGGTACCAAAATTAACCAAAATTTCTTATTCAATAAGAAAGATTTATAAGAAGTTTCCTTACTTTTCATTCACAATTGAATTGAATATTCTTTCCATTTTTCCTCTTAGTTTCTAACCTCATATTTGAGGATCATTGTATTAGTTTTATAGGACTAACATAACAAGTTATTACAGACTAAGTGACTTAAAACAATAGAAATTTATTATCTAACTGTTCTGAATACCAGAAGCCCAAAATGAAGGTATTCACCCAGCAGGGTTTCCCCTAAAAGAGCAAGGGAAGAAACTGTTCCCTAAATGCTTTCCTAGTTTTCTAGAGCTTCATGTATTCTTCCTTCCCTTGTATAGATCTGTCACTCCAATCTTCCTTTTTCTTTTTTTTTCTTTCTTAAACAACTTTGTTTATTCAGTCTTCCTTTTTCACTTGGTGCTGTCTTCACATCATCTTTCCTCTGTGTATGTCTATCTCTGCATCCATATTTCTTCATTTTAATAAGGACACTGTTTGTATTATATTAGAACTCACCCTAATGACTTCTATAAAAACTCTGTTTTCCAAATAAAAGTTACATTCTTAGGTACTAAGAGTTATGACTTCAATATATCTTCTCGGGGAAGGAGGAGAGTACAATTCAATCCTGAATTTACATTTGAAAATTTATATTATTTCTTCTGTTCATTTCCTTATTTCTTTAAAAGGTCATACTTAGACTACTTTTTCTTGACCTGTGTATTGATTTCCTACCATGAAAAATGAAACTTCAGCCTTTTTCTATTACCCCTACCCCTATCCCCTCACCTCCTCACAATAGTTTTCCCACAATTTTTATTAAATCTGAATTTAAGGTTTACTTGATTAAATAATAATATTAATATTCATAGCTGGTGATCATTACAATCATCACAGACCTTGAAAAGTATTAGGATTTGCATTTCTTATTTACAGTTTTTTCTTTTCCTGCCTTGTTTTTTCATTTGCTTATCATGTAGGTTCACATAACCATTAGCCCTAAACTCTGTCACAAGTAGAAAATTCAATACAGTCAGACAGATTGGGTTAATCTCTCAGTTTCATTTTTCTACCCACAAGCTTCCTCTCCCTGATAGTTGATTGATAGTTTGCCTAGATGTGGAATTCTAGATTGGAGATTCTTTTCACTCACAATTTGAAAAGAAACTGCTGCATTCTCTTCTTGTTTCCATTGCTGTTGAGAAGTCCTGTGCCCTTATGATTCTGAATATTAATGTGTGATCTGTTTTCATTTTCTGAAATCTTTTAGAATCTTTCCTTTATCTGTGCTGTTTAATAATTGATGTGTATGTTGATGTGGTTCTTTTTTCTGACCTTTTACCATATAGCCTTCTCAGACTTGAAACTGTTGCCCTCTATTCTGGGAAACTGATTTTGATGTTTTCCCTTTATCATTTTCTCCTGTTCTTTCTGTAAATCCTCTTAGTTGTTTTTTTTTTTAGCAACTCCTCTTCGGTTTTTTTGTCCTTTTTTATAGTATCCTTTTGTTAAAAATGAATGAAATATATTTTTCTGTTGTTCTCTATATTTCTGTTTCCTCCAAATTGCTTTTGTTTGTTTGATATGGTCTCTCATGTTAAAGGCTTTTTTTTTTTTAACTTCTCTGGTTCTTTGGTGTCCAGTTATTTTAAAGGTGAGATACTAAAAAGATGGTTGGAGATTTAGTGTGCTTTCATGGAGCTTGTTAGGTGGGACTTGACTGGTTCTGCAGAATTTACCAAAGATCATTGCCTATATGTGTATATCTTTTCTCTGTGACTATTTTTCCTAGAGTGGTATCTTCCAGACCTTCTTTGAAGGACTGGTGTGAAAGGACAACTGACTTCCATTATTGTGGAAACTAAACAGGGAAAAGGAGTATCATTACTTACTGAATACTTTGATACTCCCTAATATTGCCCTTCAGGACTGAGGGACCTCTTACCTTTGACAGCAAGAATGGTGTTGTCTGACAGCCCTCAGTGTGAGCCCTCTTAAGGAATTGCGTGACAAAGCAACCATGTCACCTAGAGTTACGTCTTCTTCCCACAACAGCCACAGATCCCTTCTCAACCACAAAGCGACCCAATCAACTTATTTGCCCCAGTGCAGGACAAGTCCAAAGGTTCATTGTACTTTGAGATTTCTGTGATGGTCAAAGAGTTTATTAAGAATGAATTACAGTGCAACTTCTCTCTATACCCATTTCTGCTTCCTTCCTTTTTTCTTTTCATTCTGCAGATGTCAATTTCATAAGCATGGCATACTCACTAATAAACTTCCTGTATGTTTATCTCCATCTCACACTCTGTTACCTGAAGACCTTATACTTTGTAGTAACATTTTTTACTACATTTAGCAGTTACGTTTTCATTAATCCCTGCTTTCAGTATGGCACCTATTTTCTCCTCCTTATACCCCACCACTCATCGGATTGCCTGGTGTACCCAAGGCTAGAGCAGCCCCTGTTCAACCTCTCCTAATGATAAGCTACAGGTCTAAGCTGGGATGGAAGGTGCATAGTCACATGACTGTCTAATGACATGTAGTTTACTATAGTTTATGAATTGAATCATTTCCCCTCAGTTTCTAAATTTTTTGAGGGTCTGTGAATATTTTCAAATATTTTAGTGTCCCTTTCCCTTTTTAGTACTCTGTATAATAAATCAATCTCAATATACTTTGTATGTCTCCTTACGATCCAAAATTATATGATAGGAAGTTGGTGTAAAGTTAGCCATATTTTTTTTTAATTGTTATTTATGCTTTTACATTTTGTATTCCCCTTGGGCAGCCCACCACCAATTCACCCGTGATCCATCTCCATGGTCCCCTGTATTCTTCTCTCTTCCATTTTGTGCCCTTATCGTCCCCCTCCCCCACCGCTGAGTGTCTCTCTCCCACCCGGCCTCCCTATAGTCCTGTTATAAGTGAAACCATTCGATATTTTTCTTTTTCTTTCTGGCTTATTTCACTGAGTATGATTCCCTCTAATTCCATCCATGTCGCTGCAAATTGCATGTGTTTATCTTCTTTCCATGCTGAATAGTATTCCATTGTGTATATGTA
>PVIJ01013200.1:0-46154 GCA_004024925.1 Scalopus aquaticus | reverse complement strand
GAGGGGTGGAGGGCATGTGGGGGGGGGCCCGGAGGAGGCGGCGGCGGCGGCGGCCCTGGCGGCGGTTGGTGGCAGTGGGGGCGGGGAAGGGGGGAGGAAAGAAGAGGAGGCGGCGGCTAGGGCTCGCGCCGCTGAAGGTACGCGTGAGGGTCCGCGCCGGAGCCGGCCTGACAGGGGCCGAGGGGAAGTGGGGAACCGCGCGAGGAGGCGCCCCTGAGCGAGAGCGTACGAGCTGGCGGGCGCGCAAGGCGGCCGAAGGCGGTGGTTGGTGGGAGCTGGGAGCAACGAGCCCAGATACACTCTGGCGCGTGCGGGCGGGCGTGCGCGCTGCGCCGCCCGAGTCGGGCGAAGGGGGAGGGCGGAGGGGGAGAACGTGAGGAGGGAGGAGTGGGAGGTGGGGGCGGCACGAGGCGCCCTTCGCTCCCTCCCTCCCGAGGAGCTGCCGCCGCCGCCGCTCTGCCGCCGCCGCCGCTCCCGCCGCCATTTTGGGTTCGCTTTGCGGAGGGGGAGACGATCCCCGTCTCGGTTGCGGGACCCGCCTCCTCTCAGTTTCCCCTGCTTAGCCCCACGCATTTCCCTTCTCTTCTCGCATTTCCGCCAGTCCGCTCACCCGCTGGCTGCCTCCTGACAAGCGTGAGGGATCCGCCGTGGACCAAGGGAGCGGAGGAGCCTGGTGGCGGCCGCCCCCTCTTCCCCACTTCCCTGCACTCTCATCTTTCTCGGCCTCGGCCTCTGACACGGTGAGTAGAACTGCCTGGGGAGGCCTTTGGGCCTAAGTACTCCCTCAGCGACTCAGTCCTTAGCTTCCTGGGAGCCACTGTCATCTCCCGACCTGGACCTCTGGGAGAGCGGCGGTAAGGATGGGGGAGGGGCGAGGAGGGAACGGGAGATCCTGAGCTTACCGGGAAGTCCCTCCTGGCGGAGGTGAAGGGGTGTCCCTGACAGGCGGGCTCCTCGCTGGGGGAGGGGGCGGGAAAGTAAGCGAGTGGAGGCGGAGTCCACTGTGCCCCTGACAGGTTAGTTTGTGAGCGGTGTTGGCAGGATGGGAGCATCCCCTGTAGTCCAGTTTGTCTGTTGGAGCCACAAGAGTGGCAGGAGAGGTGATTTCTGAGGGCAGTTTACGTGTGTGATAAGGTCTGTGGTGTCCCCGACACGCTGAACAGTATGTAGGAACGACAGGATGATCTCAGTGTTGTAAGTTAATAAATGTTACTGGTTAGTTTGTGCATGGAAAGACATGTTTTTGATGTAGAAAGGCAGATGGTCTGTTGGTGTATAGCGGCTGTGTTTGTGTGTGTATGCAAGGACGGAAAAGTGTTCTGAGTTAGCTTGTTTTTGTGTGCGTGTAATGGAGTCCCACATAAAAGTTAGCTTATTTTTAAATAAAACTTGTGTTCCCTGGTGGTGGTTATGTGTGTCTTTTAGGGATTGGAAGCGCTTATTTGTTGGGAAAGAGCAGTCATGGCAGTAGTTTGGACAATATAGCATGTATGTGTGGAGGCAGGAGAAACTTGTTAGAACCAGCTGTGGTCTTATGAATAGTTTCTCTGAATAGAGCGAATCATGTAAATGTGAAGACCCAGAACATCTTAAACAGGACAATTACTCTGAGAGTATATGGAATGGATGGCCGTTTTGTTGACTTTATATTAAAGCGTTTTATATTTTTCAGAATTCTTTTTCAGTTTCTTTGTGATCCTAAATCTCTGTAGGATGGATACTTTCTCTCATTTTACCAAATAGGAAATTCAGGCATCATAAGAGAATTTTTCCAAGGTCATATGTTATATTGGTGAAAAAGGAGTTTATAACTCAAATATTGTCATTATTTGTCCACACCATACCATGGTACGTCAGTGGGTCTTTGTTGGGCAAATCTGAGTTTATTGAAAATATAGGATTGGTTGGATTGTAATTGGTAGAGATTATGTCAAACACATATATGTCCAGTGGAGGTTGTCATTGCCGTATTGGCCAGTATGAACAGGTATCCACAACTATGTTATCTTTTCTTAATGGAGGAATCAGAGCATTTCTGACACTTGAGTTTGTGTGTTAGAGGGAGGATGTTTGTCATAACTTGTATTAGAGCTGCTGAGTTGGGCTTAACAGCTTAATTTTCAATATACAAGAGAAAGGATCTTTCATTCCGCTGACAAATATTTATGGAATTACTATTTAATAACTGGTCCCTGCATTGGAGTGAGAATAATCAAGGTGATACTGTTGAAACAGCTCGGGTACATATGAGGGTACTTGTTTTGACGGCAGTGTATTAAGTAGAGGGGAAAAGGCAAGTCAGTGTGGAATTGAACTAGAAAATCTTCCTAAAAACTCTTCAGTTTGGAGGGAGTTTATGTTCTCTACACATGTTAATATGACAGGATCCAAATGTATTTAACTATCAAATAGGGCGGCCAGTTTGTGTTAGAGTATGCCGCCTTTTGCGTTTTCTTTCCGCATTTATGAGTTAACTGTTTTTGGCATCTGGGAATAGTTGATGTATGTGCCTGTGGATATTAGAACTTTTTGGCTGGACTTAAGGAATTTCTTCGAAAGACTAAATTTGTTGCAAAGATTCCCTCCGAGTTTGAGGAGCGATTGCTTGAACTACGCCAACTTAACTGTATTTCTCTGGAAAATGGAATGTTTTTGATGTGGTAGGTTAGTGATACTTAGGTGTTTTTGGGTCACTTATCCTTCTGAGACTAATGAAAGATCCTAACTGTAGAAAATGAGCATAAGCACAGTAACACAAATGATACATACAATTTCAGGAACTTATATTGCATGAAGTAGAACCAATTTATTTTATTTTTTTTAAGATTTAATTTATTCATACAAGCTGGGGTACAGGCCAGAGGCGTGGGGCGGCGAGAGGGTTCACCAGAGACAGAGTGGGGAGCAGAACAGGCAGATCAGAAACACACTGCTGAGGGGAGCAGCGGGCGAGGCAGGAGAGGTCTGCCGCATCATGTGGGATTCTTCCCATCTGGGCATCGAACTCGCATCACGAGCTGCTGACAGCTCCACGGCGCAGCACTCAACCGCTGCGCCACCAGGGAGGCCCATAGAACCAATTTATAGTCAGGTCTCATTTGAAAGTTTTTTTCTTTTAATTGTTTTGTTTTGGGGTGGAAATGTTGCTATGAGTTTAAGATGCGTCTCTGACACTATCTGAGCATACGGACATTAAGGAGAACGTTAAGATACATGCTTTCATTCTTTGCAAATTATTTGATCAGTGTCAGTACAATGAGTCTGAATGAGGTGATAAGAGAATGACATAGTACAAATGTGTGTAACTTTATTCTATTTCATTATCTTTCTGTTCTCAAACTCATCTCTTTTCAGTTTTGTGCTGGAATTGAGATGTTTTTGAAGATCATTTCCTGTAGTTTATCTTAGTTACAATAAACATTATTGAGTTAATCCTAGGAAGGGGCCGCAAAAATGAGCGTATATGGCCTTTGTCCTTGAAGAGAATCTAATCCAATTAAAGTAATGAGTTGTATGACGGTGGGATCATTCAAAAAGATGAGGAGGAAAGCAGAATATTCTTAGAAGTTTTTTTTTTTTATAAGATTTATTTTATTTATACACACAAGCTGGGGTACAGGCCAGAGGTGTGGGGCGGCGAGAGGGTTCACCAGAGACAGCGGGGGTAGCAGAACAGGCAGATCAGAAATACACTGCTGAGGTGAACAGTGGACGAGGTAGGAGAGGTCCGCCACGACATGTGGGATTCTCCCCGGCTGGGCATCGAACTCGCTGGGCATCGAACTCGCGTTGCCACTGCCGGCAGCTCCACAGCGCAGTGCTTAACCGCTTTGCCACCAGGCAGGTCCTGTTCTTAGAAGTTTTTATGAATTGTTTGCAGAGTTTTTGCCACTTCTTAGTCTTAGGAAGCTGTAACGTTTTTACATGCAACTTTGTAACTCAGACTTTTTTGTATTGGTATCATCAGATGTTTTAGGATGAAGGATCTATCAGGAGGCAAACATTGCTTTCACTCTTACCTTGTTTGGCTGTATTTCTGTAGTGAAAAGGTTTTAAGGTCCTTTTGGGATATATGTGCATCTGGAAAATACTTCTGGGGTAAAATCCAGTAACTATTTGATGAACTATTTATGAATCTAGTACTGAAAATTAAAAATAATTACTGCCTTTTAAAAAGAACATGAAACTCAGAAAGGTGTTTTAATAGGACAGCTGACAGGATTCAGTATGATAATGGAAAGATCTTAAGGAAAATGGTTTGCTGTTGTCATGGCTTCAGTGTAAGGATGTCATGTAAATTTGGGAAGAGTTTGATATATTCTGTATTTTTTAATGTGGGTATAAGGTTTTTTCCCTTCATAACATGTCATATATATGTATACCTTGTATATATACTTGTATGTATGTATACATACCTGTGTGTAGTTGTATATAGTTTCTTGTATGTGTGAAATACTTCATAATTAAAAAAAAATTTTTTTTAAATATTTATTTATTTATGCATACAAGCTGGGGTACAGGCCAGAGGTGTGGGGTGGCGAGAGGCTTCACCAGAGAGTGGGGAGCAGAACAGGCAGATCAGAAATACACTGCTGAAGAGAGCAGAGGCAGGAGAGGTCTGCTGCACATGTGGCATTCTCCCTGGCTGGGCATCGAGCTCGCATCACCGCTGCTGACAGCTCCACAGCGCAGCACTTAGCCGCTGCGCCACCAGGAGGCCCTAAAAAAATGTTTTTAATAATTACAAAAAATTTAGGATCTTTGAAGATCAAGAATGGAAAGTGATTTTCATATTCTGTTATTGGCTTGTATTCTAAAATATGGAAAATAACTTCCCTGTATCTTGCTAGGCATTGTCTGTACAGTATTAGCAGTACCACTTGAGGTTTTAAGTCTTCTTCCCTACTTTATGAATAAAGAACCGCTACATTGAATCCTGCCTAAAATGATCTGCCGGTACACAGTAGCGAAGTTTTACTGTGTGTGCAGTTGCTAGGTCTTCAGCTAATTAATGTCATTTTACTATTTGAGTTATGTGTGATGGTCTGAATCTTTTAAAGGTAGCATACAGCCTTGCTGAAATGTCCTGAACGGTCTAGTTTGTGGCATCCTTTCCCGAAGCATGAGGTATCTTAAGCCTAATTGTCATTGAGAGAAAAGTAAAAGTAACTTTTGTTTTTGAGCTAAAGTGGCAGTTTTTAAAAAATAATTTTTCTTTAAATAAATTGTAATGCTTTTTGTTTATATTATTTTTATGGTGAGATTAGATTTTCATACTTAAGATTTTTCATCTTAGTTAATAGCTGTCCATTTTATATTTCATGCTCTAGAAATCACTTTCTTAGTGACTCCTCATTGGGGGTATTAATGGCACTGTGATGTTGACAATATAACTAATAAATTATGACTTCAAGTGATGACACAAACTTAACTGATAACCTTATTTCTACTTAAGAGTTGTATTTACTGTATTAAACATCTTACTTTTTCATGTTTGAAGAATCCATACAATTTTAACATTGCTTGTTTTTGCTTTTCATAGTTTTTATATTTGTAAATACTTATTTTGTAGACGAATTGAGTAGGCAATAGGTATGAGGGGTGAGAGGATTCACCAGAGTCAGAGTGGGGAGCTGAAAAGGTGGATTTACTGAAATACACTCACAGCGGTGTATTTCACCAGGTAAGCAGCAGACGAGACAGGAGAGGTCTGCTGTTCCGTATGTGGGTTAGCTTCTTGGCTGGGGATGGAACGCAGGCCTTAGCGGTAGTAGTGCTGAGACTTAACCTAGAGGCCAGGAGGGAGGCCCTTCATAGTTCTTAGTCATTTACTCTTAGAAATTCAGGTTGATGCCAGGATTGTATACTTTTTTCCATTTAATTTTGTTCAGCTTTTAACTTTGGAAATTTGCAAACATGAAGAGAATAGTATGACGAGGTCCTTATGTACTCAACATCCAGCCTCGACAGTTTCCAACATCCATTTATCACACTATAATTGCCATCTCCTAGCCTTCTCTCCTTCCTCCCCCCTTTGCTTAATTTTGAAGCAAATCTTCCTTACATTTTATTTCATCCATAAGTACTTACATGTATATGTTCTTTATACTCCTAAATGGGGACTCATTTCTCCACAGTTAGGTTTATATAACTTCTTAAAGTCGATGGTAGTTTAAACTTAAACTACTTTTTTTTAAAGATTTATTTATTTATGCATACAAGAGCTGGAGTTTAGGCCAGAGGTGTGGGGCAGCGAGAGGGTTCACCAGAGACAGAGTGGGGAGCAGAACAGGTAGATCGATGCAAATACACTGCTGAGGGGAGCAGAGGGCACACCATGTGGGAATCTCCCCAGCCAGGCATCGAACTCATGTCACCGCTGGAGGCCCCAAAACTTATACTACTTCTAATCCTTATTGCCTATCAATAGGGATTCCCACTGCAAAATGAGAAGAAATGATAGGAACAGATTAAATTAACATCACTGTTTTTAGATGTTTGCATTAAAATGCAGTTTCTGTTTGCCAAAAATGCTTATTAGCTTTTTTCAGATCTACAAGTTAGAAGTCTCATAGTTTTTTTGTTTTTTGTTTTAGTCATAGTGACAGGATACTAAAAACATCTTCTAGTTCCTCTTGATTTTCTAACTGGATCCAGTCAACACAGAGATGATGATACTGGTGATAATGAATAGGAGCTGATGTTCTAAAGTCACTTTGTTTTTTAAAGAGAATGAAGTGCACATTGTTTTGCATTTTGAAATTCTCATTTTGGACATTGGAAAATTCAATAGCATTGTTTATATTGCTAAATATGAACCATGTTATAGAGCATGACTATATTGTAGAAAAAGAAAGCAAATATTTTTATGAAGTTGAATTGAATTTTTATTGAGTTATTAAGATGAATCAGAATACAGAAATTTGAGGTGGTTGCTAGTAAAGTAGTATTTAGATATGTATTCTTCCCTTCCACAAAAAGCTGACAGTTACAGTTTAATGAATGTGAATTCCATCATTAGTGAAAGTTTCGTTAACTTATCTTTTATCTTTTTTTTTTAAAGATTTATTTATTTATACATACAAGCTGGGGTACAGGCCAAAGGCGTGGGGTGGCGAGAGGGTTCACCAGAGACAGAGTGGGGAGCAGAACAGGCAGATCAGAAGTACACTGCTGAGGGGAGCAGCGGGCGAGGCAGAAGAGGTCTGCCGCACTATGTGGGATTCTCCCCGGCTGGGCATCGAACTGGCATTGCTCGCTGCTGGCAGCTCCACAGCGCAGTACTCAACCGCTGCGCCACCAGGGAGGCCCCATCTTTTATATCTTATGTTGTAGTCCCATGAATGTTTGGCTAAATCTTGTTTGATGTTTTATTTTGTCTATTCCATACTGGAAACCAGATCACTCTTCTGGCTCAGTTTTATTTGCCCTGTGACCAAAGTGTATAGATTATAAAGTAGCTATATGATGGTTTCCAAATGTAAATGATATTATTTAGAATGTGAAGGAGACACTCTTTATGATAAGTTTTCTTAAATTCACTGCTAAAAATGAAAACTTTAGGATTAAAATATTTACTAACATAGCAAGCCTAACATAGGACTGAATGTAGAGCCTTTAATAAAAGGTTATCTTTGAAAGAAGAAACTGGGCCTCCCTGGTGGCGCAGCGGTTGAGCGCTGTGCTGTGGAGCTGTTGGCAGAGCAGTGAGCGATGCGAGTTCGATGCCCAGCCAGGGAGAATCCCACATGGTGCGGCAGACCTCTCCTGCCTCACTCGCTGCTCCCCTCAGCAGTGTATTTCTGATCTGCCTGTTCTGCTCCCCACTCTGTCTCTGGTGAACCCTCTCACCGCCCCACGCCTCTGGCCTGTACCCCAACTTGTATGTATAAATAAATAAATCTTTAAAAAAAAAAAGAAGAAGCTATTTTGACACTTAAGAAAATGGGGGAGTGACTCAATCATGCATAGTAATTAAAGTGAACAGCTTATTATATATAGTATGAATATGAATGTCTTCAAAGAACATTGGAAGGTGTAAATCCCAGTTAAATTGAGATTCTGTGAAGCTAAATGATAACACAGGTTAGCAAGTTAGAGCTTATATGCAGAAGCTTATCAGTGAAGAAAGAACAGTCATCTTGAAACCGTAATGAATTAGAGATTTAACTCTGTGTGTGTTTAAGGGGGAAAACCCCTCAAAGGCGGAACATAAGGTCAGGGTTTAATACAGGTTAGCAAGTATTTGTTTATTTCCAGCCAGCTAAAATTATTCCAATGCTTACTCCATTACCATTTCTGTGCTTAGGTGTTGGGGAAAAAAGACATTCTTTTTTTTGTCTCAGTTGTAGATCTAGTTGAGGAACATCTTGTAAACAAACATGTTACATTTCATTGTCTTTGAAATTAAGATCCAAAATGCTTATTTCTACTTGAGTACTCTGATAAAATGGCTAGAAATAGCTTTCTAAATATCCATTGTGAAGGACCACATAGGGTAATATAAGTAAGTACAAGTTTATAAAATGAATTAGGTGTCAAAAGACATGAAACTCCTTACCCATTTATGTGGTAACCATTTTTGGCTTTGAAAACTTACAGAGTAAGTTTGAAGAAGCTGGTATTTTTATCTGTGTATTTAATACATCTAAAATCCTAGAATACATGTAAATATTAAGTTTTCTTACTGTATATTTTGGGACATATTTTCTGGGTATGGGCAAAGATCTATTTAAATGTCAGGTATGGAATGGAATGGAAATAGCAGATGTAAAGTTAGAGAGAGCATACAAGTTATTAATTGTTGATTTAAAAACCTATCAGATCCTCTTAGCTAATGCCTGAAATAGATACTCTCTTGATTGAGTACAGTACTTCACCCTTGCCATTCCACCTCTACTATTAGGAAAATGTAGGGCACATCTGTTGAATTGGCACTATGCCTACAAGACCAGTAGTTTTGGACTGTTGCAGTCCAGGAAGAGAAAATAATTTCAAAACATTGAAGGGAAACATTTCTAGTAACAATATATTCCCTAGGGTTTATCTGACTTCTTGTTGCTATTTTCTAGAAATCACCAGAGAATTAAAGGTCCTTATCTTGCACAGGTTCTTTTTCTCTGGAGTCAGAATCATCAGTGTGCATTAGACATCCAGTTCTCTTCAAGTAAATGGTGTCCTTTGGAAAATGTTACCCAAATCTTCATTTAGAGATTGTTGTCTTAGGTAGAACCAAGCTGTTTAAGATAGTAATACATTTGGGATTCAGATAACCCTCTACAAATATTTCTAAATGAATCTGTTCTACAAAAATCTGGAAACTATTCACTGAGACTTAGAGCTAGGTGATTTAAAACTGACTACCTCCTACTTTCGACATCCATTCTGTACCTTACCTTAGAAGCTTCCCTAAAAACAAGGTTACAACTCTTTTGTGGTGGCAATGGTAGTCATAGCAGTCATGGGCCCATTGAGACTGTAATGAAACCTTTGTATCCATTCCCCAAAAATGCACATATGCAAATAAAATTTTTGATAGATAATTTTTGGGGGTGGTTCATGGGCACTTGTGATTGTAGGCCAGTATCCCTTATTTTGTAAGCATCTTAATTATGAATGTTATGGAATGACAGTTGCATTCTTTACCTGCTCGACAGAGACTGTTCTAAAACATGGAAATAAGCTCACATAAGTATAATGGTGGTTTAAGTAAATCTTTGCTGAACTGCTGTCATCTGTCCATCTTGCTTTCCCCTCACCATTTTTCAGTGGGATAATTTCTAGGGACTCATCAGTTAAAACAACGTATCAAAGTTGTCTGAATGGCCAACTGAATATAAGAAAAGTACTTATTTTCCAAAATTGATAAGATAGTAACGGAATGGTAATCATCTCTCTGTTCCTCACCCTGATTGGCTTCCTGCCTCCCTGGCTTTACCACATACACCTTTCTGAAGGCAATTTATGAATTCAGACCTGACCATGTTCCTTGACAGAACTTTAGCACTCTCTTCAAGATCATGCCTACTTCTTCAGCTTTGTGTCTCATTGGGCCTTTTTACCCTTACACGCTAGCTGTTTGGAACTGTCATTCCCAAACATGGTCCCTCCCAGTGCCTGACTGCTTTGAAACACCCACCTTCTCTCAAAGTTCAAGTTGATACTGTAAAGCCTAACCTGCCACTTCCCCTCTTTTGGTAAACAATATGCACTCATTTTCTCTTCTTCATGTACTTAGAATTGGGATTGCTGGGTCGTGGGATGAACATATTTTTATCTCATAAGTATTGTTAGTTTTTCAAATTGTTTGACTTTAAAACCATCAGGGGTATATAGGTATTCCAGGTGCTCCACATCACCATTCATTGTAGTCATTCTTTTTAGTTTTAGCCATTCTGGTAGCCAATCATTGTGGTACTGCTATACATTTCCTTGATTACTGATGAAGTTAAGTATTTGTGTGTGTGTGTGTGTGTGTGTGTGTGTGTGTGTGTGTGTGTGTGTGTTGACATTTGGACTTTTTTTTTTTATCAAGTACCTGCTCTTAATGTATGTTCTGAATGTGATTCCCTTCTCATATACATACATTGCAAGAATCATCATCCATGTGTGACTTGCCTTTTTACTCTCTTGGTCTCTTACGATGAAAAGAATTATTTTTTATAAAATTCAATTTGTCACTTTTTTTCCTTTAGAAAATAGAATGATGATCTAGTTTGCAGAAGTATGTAGTTGGGGCTTGGAAGAGAGCTGTGAACAGTCATAAAGATAAAACTTCGCCAAAGCAAGATGAATAAGATCTAGAAATCTGCTGCTGTATAACATTATGCCTTTAGTCAACAATGTGCTTTGTATACTTAAATTTTTTTAAGAGGATAGATCTCTCACCACAATAAAATAAAATAAGATTTTTAAAAAGTAGGTGTATAGTAGATGGTGGTATATTGAGTGGAAACAAAGAGGAGAGGGATGTCTCAAAATAACTTGTCAGTGTAAGAGTAATGAAGTTAGAAAGTATATCCTGAGTTAATTGGGTTAGCTTCTTAGTTTCATGTAGACATGATCAAAACAAAAAGACTTTGGACTTCCCTGGTGGCGCAGAGATTAAGCACTGCGCAGTGGAGCTGTGCGCAGCAGCATCTCCCCAGCTGGGGAGATTCCCACATGGCGTGGCAGACCTCTCCTACCTGGCACCTGCTCCCCTCAGCTGAGTATTTCCATTGATCTGCCTGTGCTGCTCCCGACTCTGTCTCTGGTGAACCCTCTTGCCGCCCCACGCCTCTGGCCTGTACCCCAGCTTGTATGCAGAAATAAATCTTAAAAAAATAAAAATAAAAAGACTGAGTGGTATATGCGTATTATGGCTATGTAAATTTTAGTGTTTTTCCCCCCTCCACAGATGATTCAGAATTTTTTATTAAGTGTAGTGAGCTTGCTCAAATCTTTTAAAAATCTTTTTATTGATTTTTTAAAAATTACAAAACTAGTACAAAGTATGTGTATATGTGTATACTTTTTTTTAACTGAAAACTCTTCTCTCTAAAGTAACCAGTACTTCAATTGATATGTAGTCATCCAAACTTATTTCTGAGTGCATAGCAATACATATGGGTTTTTTCCTGCTGTTTATAAATATAGATTCTGCTTGCTTTTTTACTTAAAAATAGCAGATATAGCTCTTAACACTTTGTGGTCCGTTCACATATTAGTACGTGTTTTTGTCATCCGTATCAGGTGGCCGCTCACATATTAATACATGTTCATCTAGTCTCTGGTTTTTCATGCCATGGTGGATTTATTTGGAACTATTAGCATATTGTATGCGGGAAACGTATTTATGCGTTTTACGTTGACTGGTAGCAAACTACCCGCAAACAGTATGTTATTACTCACCAGCTATGTGGCTTAAAGAAAGTGATGATCCTTTCTTATAGGAATAGTAATATGGGAATAATGTTTTGCTTACAAAAATATTTCACATCGTATGCGGGAAATGTATTTATACGTTTTACGTTGACTAGTAGTAGCAAATTACCCGCAAACAATGTGTTAGGCGCTATTTCTTTGATCGTACTCAGTCTAGAAGCTTTACACATTGTTTTGGTGAAAGTGTAAGGTGTTTTATGAGAGATACTACAGTTTTTTTAATATCCAGTAGTTCAGGAGTTGTTTGTATTTTATTGAATGCTTATACCATTCATGCGGTGGCACAGAAAATGGCCGGCCCCAAGGGCTGGTAAATTTAAAGGGCACCGGCACACAAAGTGTTACTTGTGTGTGTGTGATTGTATGTATTTCATTCTGTTTGTGGCCACTTCAAGGAGTGCTGTAATAAATCCCTTTATTAGTTCTTTTATTTTTCTATGATAGCATCTCAAAAGTAGAATTACTATTGGAGTTAAAGAATATGTAACGTTTTGGGGCCTCCCTCGTGGCGCAAGGGGTTAAGTCTCAGCACTATCAAGTTATCTGCAGACACTGCAGCATGAGTTCAGTCCCCAGCCAGGGAGCTACCCACATGACGCAGCAGACCTGGTGGTGAGGAATCCAGCCTTAGAGCTTCTATGTTACCTGAAAAACACCAATTTTGCCCGTCCACCTATATGCTGTGATCTCTGTATCCTTTTCTGCCTGCCTACATGGTCATGAGTCGGTGCTTTCCTTCCTCAAATTTGGAAAAAAAAGAACTTCAAGAATACTATTTGTTGACATAGAAATGTGTTTTCTGGTGATTCTTTAACAACAAGTGCTTAAGATGGTGAGAAGGGAACAAAAAAAACCCAGTCTTTGCCATATTACTCATTTCTGTGCAAAACAGAACTGGCTGATACTGCGTATTTCAGATAGTAAGGAACGTCTATCTTTACTACATCAAGGTCAGTTATCCTGTTACTGTGGCTTTAATTTGTAACATTGTGGCCTTAATTTGCTGACCAGGCTCTGCAGCTAAAGGACAAGCTATTGCTCCAGGTGCAGTGGTTTGAGCTAGTTCATCATAACCTCTTCCTGACACTTCTGATGAACAGGTCATGAGGATAGTCAAAAAGATGAAATTCAGAGGCCTCTCTGGTGGCGCAGGGGTTAAGTGTCAGCGCTATGAAGCTATCACTAGCCACTACAACATGAGTTTGATCCCCTGCTAGGGAGCTAAGCCACATGGCGCAGCAGACCTATCTCAACTGCTGCTCCCCTCAGCAATGTATTTCAGTTGATCTGCCTGTCCTGCTCCCACTCTGTCTCTGGTGAATCCTCTCACATCCTCCCTCCCCCAATTCTTAATAATAAAAAAAAGTCTTTACAATAAAGGAATAATTCTTAAAAAAATACATAAAATTTTAAGTTGTAATAGATAACTATAAAATTTCTAAAGTGATGGTGACCACTAGAGCCCATTTTCCCACACCTTGGCAGTATTAGTTACCCGTCTTCTAAATTTCAACTAAAGTTATGAGTGAAAAAAACCTTAATTTGACTCATACCTCCCTCACTACAAGTGAAGTGGTACATTTTTTGCTTCTAATTGATTATTTCTGTATCTTCTGTAACTGTGCATAGCTTTTGTATATCTTTTCCTATTACTGGTTTATGGAATAACTTTGTACGTTAGAGATATTAATCCTTTTTCATTTACTTGTATTTTCCCCCAATCTATTGTCTTTTGATTTTGTTTACAATGGTTTACCATACAGAAATATACTGCTTTTATATGATAAAATGTTAATATTTTCCTCTGGATTCTAGTTTCCTGATTTGGTTAAAAATTTCTTAGACTATGGAAATAGTCACAAATATTCCACAAGTACTTTTTATATTTGTGTATAGTTCTTAAATCCACGAGAGAATTACTTTTGTATATAACATGAAGAATGGCTCTTTGTTTTCTCCAAATGGATAGTCAGATCACATGCATCAGCATATATCAAATAAATTAGCTCTTGCTATACTGAAATATATTAACTGAAAAGTTTTCACAGGATTGCCACTAGTCCATATTGTTTTTACAGAAGTAGAAAGGGGCCCCTCTCATAGGATACATTATTTTGATATATCAGAAATAGTGTAAACAACTTTGTGACATTAATGTGTACCATAGAATTTACTAGTTTAAAGTATACAATTCACTGGTTTAACTACAGTCACAAAATTATGTGTATTATCTATTTTAGATCTAATTTTAGAACATTTCATTTAGGTACTCATTAGACCTTCCCCCTTCCTCCTAGCTCTAAATAACCACTGATTTACTTTCTCTATAGATTTGCCTATTTTGGACATTTCACATAAATGGAATCATATTTTGTGTTTTGTAATTGACTTCTTTTGTTTAGTGTGTTTTTCAGGTTTCAACTGCTTCTAGAATCCTAGAACAAGAAAGTAAAGTAGTAGACATAAATTATAATTAATAAGTCATGCTGTAGCATATGTCTGTACTTCATTACATTTTATTGATGAATAACATCCAATATATAGATAATGTTGCTGTGAACTCTTATGTGTCAATTTTTAGGTGAACATGTCTTCATTTCTCTTTAATGATACCTAATAGTGAAATTGCTGGGTATGATAACTCTGTTTAACCCTTTGAGGAACTACCAGACTGTTTTCCAAAGCATTTGTTGCATTTTACATTCCTATTTCAATTTCTTTATGGAAAATTATGAAAAGACAAATGTAAGATACTTATAGCCCTCTTGGAAGCGGTTCTTTTGTTATTGCTATTACTGTATGCATTGCTTCTGAGTTGACAACCCCTAACTCAAGTCAAAATGTAATGATTCATTAGGAGAAATCTTTCTTTTTTTTTTTTTTAAAGATTTATTTACTTATGCATACAAGCTGGGGTGCAGGCCAGAGGTGTGGAATAGTGAGAGGGCTCATCAGAGCAGAGTGGGGAACAGAACAGGCAGATCTACGGAAATACAGTGCTGATGGGAGCAGCTGCGAGGCAGGAGCCGTCTGCTGTGCCATGTGGGAATCTCCCCAGCCGCTCATCAAGCTCTCCTGCAACTGCCAACAGCTCCACAGCAAGCTCTAGCTGCAGCTGCCAACAGCTCCACAGCGCTGTGCTTAACCAGTTGCGCCACCAGAGAAATCTTTATGATGTAAGGCTTACTCCCCTTCTCTTGTCATTTTAGAATGTGATCGTGCCATCCACTCTTAAAAAATGAGGTTATATATTTGATCTGTATTAACTTTATTTCTCTGGAAGACTTAAGTAAGTTTTGATTAAATTTTCTACCTGACGAGACAGTTGATGAGTATAATTTGTTCTTTAGGATTTAGCCTTGGAAGTGCTTTCTGTGTATGCTTTACCCTTGTTACTTAATAATTGTAATTTATGTCTACTATTTTACTTTCTTTTTCTAGGTTTCTAGAAGTAGTTTCTTGGTATAATTCAGTATTTCTTTGGTTGTTACACATTTTTCTCCCAGTTTAATGTTTCTGAAATTAGGAGATAACACAAAAATTATATTTAATGTTGTAGTAGTTTAAAAAAATTTTTGTCTGAAAATGTGGTGACTGATTCATGAGGCCTCTTAAAATCAGTGGCATCTTGGCATTTAAGAACTATTTACAGTATATAAAAATGAAAAAGCTAGATTTATTGGTGATTAATACTCTGAAAGTTAGGAATTGTTTGCCACTGTCTTAAATAAAGAATTGCTCTGTAGTTGAGTGAAAAACTTTGTTTTCTCAACTTTGTAAGTATAGTTTACATTGTATAAATAATTTGGGTATATAAGAACATAGCTTATTGGTATCTTTATGAAGATATTCTAGCTTTTTAAAATTTTACTGACTTTTGTACTATCACTGATTCAGTGATTTAATGTAAAACATCTTAAACCAGTTAGGATAATGCTTACCCTTTTATTTTTGAGAGCAAATTACATGGTGGTACACATAGTGCTTATTTTTTAAACTATTGACAGTACAAGATTTTACAATATTTAAAGATAAGTTTAACTTAGTTTTTAATTTGCTTGTTTTTGTCTTTGTCTATATACATGATCAAAAATATAGTGAGGGCCTCCCTGGTGGTGCAGTGGTTGAGCGCTGCGCTGTGGAGCTGTTGGCAGAGCGCGATGCGAGTTCAATGCCCAGCCGGGGAGAATCCCACATGGCGCTGCAGACCTCTCCTGCCTCGCCTGCTGCTCCCCTCAGCAGTGTATTTCTGATCTGCCTGTGCTGCTCCCCACTTTGTCTCTGGTGAACCCTCTCGCCGCCCCATGCCTCTGGCCTGTACCCCAGCTTGTATGCATAAATAAATTTTAAAAATCTTTAAAAAAATATAGTGATATGTTTATTTTATTCAGGCGATAGCCATTGAATATCTTTTATGGTGTAGGCACTTTAGCAGTGAAGAAGGCAGACAGGATTCTTATTCTTAAGGAATGGATGATCTAATGGAAAATATGGGTGTTAAGCTTATAACTTAGAAGTATGAGTGTTAAGAGACTAATAATATGCTGTGTGAGTACTTTACAGGGAGCTCTTCCCTGGTCTAGGGGATCATGAAATGTCTCCCCATGAAGTGACCTTTAGTTGAGATAGAAAATGATAAGAACTCATCCAGGAAGGAGATGAAAGAGAGTTCTTGCAGAGAAAATTAGCTGTCTTCTCCTATAGGATGGAAGACAGAAACACTGAGGATCTGAAAAGTAATTTGAACACATATGTCACACACACAACAGTATCTGCTGCTTTTGGTTGTTATTTCCCCCTGCTCTTCCCATGGTATAGGATGAAATGGTTAAGCCTAGGGGTGGGTAGGGGCTGGTAACAGCAAGAACAAGAAAGTAAACAGTAATGTATTGAAGTACTGTTCTTATTACATATGTTAGTTCATTGAACTCTTAACAATAGTTTCTCTTCATAGATGAAGGAACTGAGGCATGCAGAACCTTGCCCAAAATTAATATAGCAGAATTAGGATCTGAGCCTATTTATTCAGGATCCGGAGTCTGTCCTTAGCCACTGTATCGTACTGTAGATCTGAGTTACAAATTGTGATTACAGTTGGGGCTTATGTGTCTGAAGGTCCTTAAGAAAAGATCCAAAGGTTTTAAGCAAGGAAATGACACGGAATTGGTTTTTTTTTGTTGTGGTGGTTTTTTTTAAAGATTTATTTATGCCTACAAGCTGGGTTATAGGTCAGAGGTGTTGGGGTGGGGTGAGAGGATTCACCAGAGACAGAGTGGGGAGCAGAACAGGCAGATTGACTGAAATACACTGCCGAGGGGAGCAGCAGGCGAGGCAGGAGAGGTCTGCGCCATGTGAGAAGCTCCCTGGTCAGGTATCGAACTCAAGCTGCAGTGGCTCTGGATAGCTTCATAGTGCTGCAGTTTAAGCTGTTGTGCCACCAGGGAGGTCCAGAATTGTTTTTAAAATCATTTTTCTGGCTGCATCATGGAGAAAGGACTGGGAGACGCAAGGTAGAGATACAAAGAAGTCAGAAGACAATACTTCTGTGTTATGGACTAGATTTTTTGTTGCTGATAAGTGAGTGACAGTGGAATTGGAAAGAATTGAATATAAGGTAAAATTATGTGATAGTCACAAGTTTTGATGTTAGATTGAAGTGGGAAACAGGGAACTAAGAAGAGTCAAGGATGACTGCCAGATTTCTGATTTGAGCAATGGTGGCACTTTGATCACTTAGTTAGTATGGTATATCCTAAGAAATAAATGGTCATCTATAAGAATCTTGAAGTGCCTGAAACCTAGGAGACATTAAAATGCATAATATGCTGTAATTTTTCTTTAAGTCTTATATGGTTAATTTATATCTGTTTTTTAAAAAGATTTGTTTATGCACACAAAAGCTGGGGTATAGGCCAGAGGTGTGGGGGGCTGGTGAGAGGATTCACCAGAGACAGAGTGGGGAGTAGAACAGGGGGACTGACTGAGATATACTGCTGAGGGGAACAGTGGGGTGAGAAGGGAGAGGTCTGCTGTGCCATGTGGGTTAGCTCCTTGGCTGGGGGGAGGGGGAGTGCCAGCTTCGTAGTGCTGAGACTTAACCACTTATACCACCAGGGAGTCCCTATATCTGTTTTTTTTTTAAAGATTTATTTATTTATGCATACAAGCTGGGGTACAGACCAGAGGCGTGGGGCGGTGAGAGGGTTCACCAGAGACAGAGTGGGGAGCAGAACAGGCAGATGGATGGAAATACACCGCCGAGGGGAGGGGGGCAGCGGGGGCGAGGAAGGAGAGGTCTGCCACACCATGTGGGAATCTCCCCAGTAGGGCTTTGAACTTGCGAAGCCACTGCCAACAGCTGTGCCACCAGGGAGGCCCCTGTTTTTTTTTTTTAAGATTGATTTTTTTTTTTTTTAAGACCTTACAAGCAGGGGTACAGTCCAGAGGTGTGGGGCGGCGAGAGGGCTCACCAGAGACAGAGTGGGGAGCAAAACAGGCAAATCGACTGAAACACTGCTGAAGGGAGCAGCGGGCGAGGCAGGAGAGGTCTGCCTCAAACTCAGGTCGCTGCTGCTAACCGCTGCGGTCACCAGGAGGCCCTATATCTGTTTTTTAATGTTGAGAAATAGAACAATGATCACAATGTTTGGTAAAGACCATAAAGAAAAACAAATTTATCACAGATGATAAAAGCTAGATTTACTTATTTTAAGCTAAAAAATCTGTTAGCATTGCTCAGTCTGCATGTGATAATTTAAATGTGTACTTACCCAAAAAAGAAGAAAAATCATTCTTACATTATTACATACTACCTCCCTCCAGGATATATTGTACACATATTCTAGCTATCTACTTGACTTTTCCATGTTTCACAGGCATTTGAAATTTAACGTATGGATCGAACTCGTGCTGCAGTGGCTCTGGATAGTTTCATAGTGCTGCGACTTAACCTGTTGCGCCACCAGGGAGACCCTATAGTTAAATTTTTCTAAGATACGTTCCCTGTCATGCCAAGTTCCTTTGATAAACTTCCTTATATTTAGTAACTTTATTAGTTATAGTTATTAGTTATAGTTACATATTTGTATGATCAGTCATTTATATGCCTCCCTCTCTAAAAAGTAAAGTTCATAAGACCAAAGACCATATTTGTATGTACATTTGGTGTCACAATTTTCAAAACATATTTTAAGGTGCTCAGATTTTGAGGTACTTCATTCATTAGTAAAGGAATAAGACTAGAATGATGAATCCATAAAAGACTGATAAAATGGTTACAGAAGTAATTTGAGAGCTAACAGAAAGTGGATGACTGCTATGCTAGTAAGTTTCAAACAGCAAATATGTCAAATGTGGTAGAGAGGAGTAATAAGATCAGAACTAAAAATGATCTTTGGGACACAACATAGCATAGCATTTAAAAGGAACCAGACAGATCTGCGCTCTACCTTTTTATTGGCCATCAACCTGTTTTTTCATCTAAAAAAGGAAATAATAATAGCAACTACGTCATGGTGATTGGGAGACTTGAGATAACAGATATGAGCCTTTAGCATAGAACCTTGCACATACTAAGTAATGTTTTACTGCAGTAAATTTGAGAAATTTTTATTACTTTTAACTTACTAACTAAAACCACCATAAGGATGCATTTTTTATACTTCTTAAATATCAATATGTAGTTGGTTTTATATTGCCTTGTTAAATAGTGTTCTGTCAAAGTGTGTCTATTACCTTTTCACCCCTTATGATAAATAGGGTATCTACAAATAAAATGGTCTCCAAAAAATAGTTGTTTTTCAGAGTGGCATTGTATCTCACAGACTAAAGCACTGTATTAATAGTGAATTTATCTTTTATCATCATCAGACTTTTGTTTATTACTTGGATATGAGATTACTACGGGAGGAGTGGGTTGGGTGATGGTTATCACTTTATAGAGGAGATAAGGTATGAAGGTGAAAAACAAGTCTGAACAATTCCTGTTCAAAAATTCCTTATCTATATTGCTTGCCCAAGTATATACAATGGCATATTGTGGAATATAGAGAAAGTAGTATTTAGTACTAGTTCCCCTGGATTTTGGGCTATGCTGTTTTGGATTGTTTCAGAACAATTTGAAAACATACTCTAAATTCTAAAGTTGCTTTTGAGATGAATGTTGAATTTGCCTCTCTGAGCAAAGATATAACAGTCCTAGTTCTGTGTTTCACCTTGGCATTATATATATATATATATATATATATATATATATATATAGAGAGAGAGAGAGAGAGAGAGAGAGAGAGAGAGAGAGAGAGAGAGAGATGTGTGTATATATATATATATATGAAATTATATCTTATTTTTTATTTTTAAAAGATTTTTAAAAAGATTTATTTATTTATGCATACAAGCTGGGATACAGGCCAGAGGCGTGGGGCAGCGAGAGGGTTCACCAGAGACAGAGTGGGGAGCAGAACAGGCAGGTAGTCGGAAATACACTGCTGAGGGGAGCAGCGGGTGAGGCAGGAGAGGTCTGCTGCGTAATGTGGGAATCTTCCCGGCGGGGCATTGAACTTGTGTCGCCTCTGTAGCACTTAACTGCTGTGCCTCCAGGGAGGACCTCTTATTTTTTATTTTTTTGAAGATTGATTTATTCATGCAAGAGCTGGGGTGTAGGCCAGAGGTTTGGGGGGGGTAAGAGGACTCACAAGAGACAAGAGTGGGGAGCAGAACAGGCAGATCTACTGAAATACACTGCTGAGGGTAGCAGTGGGTAAGACATGAGAGGTCTGCTGCGCTATGTGGGAATCTCCTGGCTGGGGATCGAAATCGTGCTGCAGTGGTTGCTGATAGCTTCATAGGCTGAGACTCAACCCCTTGTGCCACCAGGGAGGCCTTGGAGTTATATTTTAAACTGAATATGTTGTATGGAATACTGCACAGCTTTAAAAAAGATTACATCCTGCCATTTGCAACAATAAGGATGGACATGGACCTAGAGGACACTATGCTTAGTGAAGTCAGGTGGAGACAAGCACCGCATGTTTTCACTCATAAATGATACGTAAGGAAATAAAGCATGAATAAATAAAACAAAAATAATCTTTCAGACTGTAAGATCAAATTAGTGGTTACTGTAAGGGAAAGGTGTGTGTAAGTAAGGTAAAGGGTTTAATTCTATGGTGAAAGATAGAATTGCACTTTTAATGGTGAACTTAATGTAGATAATGATTTATAATGATGCACACCTGAAATGTATGTAATGTTATAATGCATTGTTACAATGATTAAAATTTTTTTTTAAGTAAACTGAATATATTGTAGTAGGAACCAGAATAAGTTGTATGACAACATGGTATCCCTGTTCCTGAATGGAAAATTTAGGTTCTGTGGATATCTTTCCAAGGCTGAAAGAGTATCTATCATTCACAAAGAACAGTGCTTTGAAAGTTTAAAAGACAGCATTCTGTCAGCTGCTGTAGGGACAGCTTTCAAGCTGTTTACTTTCAGCAGATAAAAAATACTCTTTGTTGTGAAGTATATTCAGAATTTGTATTTATCTTTACTAGAAGCTCTTTAAATTTGGTATATGGGGTTTGTCAATCATGATTTTCCAGCTGCCTATGTGGTTTTACAAAACATGACCTTAGGCATATTACTCTTTTTCCACGTTAAGTTAGAGAAACATGTTTTCTTATTTTTGTATGCATTTCTTGGGTAGTGATCAATGTTATAAATTAATTCTTTTTCAGTTTATTGATATCCTGCTATTCATATAATCATTTGTGAAACTTAGATTTTTCCTCCCCACCCACCCCCTCAGTTTTTTCCATTTTTAAAATGAAGAGAATCATCTTCTCCCAAACCCTTCTCTGGAATATTTTGAAATTAATAAGTGCTGATCATAATCCTTTGAGTTTTTTGGAAGAAATATGGAAATTCTTCTTTGCATTTACAAATATAAAGACTTACCGAAGTCTTTTATTAGGCATCAACCTGTTTTTTCATCTAAAAAAGGAAATAATAATAGCAACTACGTCATGGTGATTGGGAGACTTGAGACAACAGATATGAGCCTTTAGCATAGAACCTTGCACATACTAAGTAATGTTTTACTGCAGTAAATTTGAGGAATTTTTATTACTGTTAACTTACTAACTAAAACCACCATAAGGATGCATTTTTTTATACTTCTTAAATATCAATATATAGTGGTTTTATATTGCCTTGTTAAATAGTATTCTATCAAAGTGTGTCTATTACCTTAATTATGAAAAACAAAAATTGTAGGGAAAAATTTAAAACGTGTACCTGTGCATAGTGAATATAAAAGCAATTGTTTTTGTGTACATTGTTAGTTTTTATTCTAGAGAGGATTTGTTTTAATAACTAGCCAAAAGACATACAGTCATCAGTTCAACATCAGTTCACCGTAAGTAACATGAGACTAAATATGGGCATTAGAAATTAAGAAACAAGTAAGATGAGAGGGGGAAGAAGGGACTGAAAAAGGGGCAAATTAAGGTCTCCCTGGTGGTGCAGCAGGTTAACTGCAGCACTATGGAGCTGTTGGTGGCTGCAGCACGGGTTCAATGGCACAGGTTCGATGCCCGGCTGGGGAGATTCCCACTTGGTGTAGCAGACCTCTCCTGCCTCACCAGCTGCTCCCCTCAGCAGTGTTTTTTGGTCGATCGGCCTGTTCTGCTCTCCACTCTGTCTCCGGTGCACACTCTCACTGCCCTACACTTCTGGCCTGCACCCCAGCTTATATGCAAAAATAAATCTTTTTTTTAAAAAGGGGGCAAATAAAAGCTAATAAGACATGACTCACTTATGGCATGAAATTAATTCATATCTGTTGAATAGCTCCTATATGACAGATATGTTTCTAGATGCTTGGGTACTCCATTGAAGTAAGCTGGTAGAAATCTGTTTCCTGGTGGAATTTGCATTCCAATGGAATATAGAGACAATATATAAATATACTGTACTCCAGATGGTGAGAAGAGCAATGAGAAAAATAGAACAGAGTGAGAAGAGTATGGTGGGATAGGTGTTTTTCTATTTTATGAAAGATGGTCAGGGATTTTTTTTTTGTAAGGTTACATTTAAACAGAGACATGGAGGAAGTTGCCCTCTGATGAATAAATGCATTAAGATGTGGTATTGAGTGCCTCAGTGATGGGAGTAGAATGAGAACATGGTTCTGAGGAAGCGTGTTCCTGTGCCTCTGAATCACATACAGTGTTGTGAGCCAGTGTTACCTCAATAAAAATTTCTTTTATTTTTAATTAAAATTGTTTAAAAATTTCCTTACGAAAGTTGTGATATACATACACACTGGAATGTTATGCAACCATAAAAAAGATTAAATCTTACTGTTTTCAGCAACATGAATAGATCTTCAGGGAATTAGGCTAAGTGAAATAGAAAGGAGAAAGACAAATGGATCATTTGTGGAATGTAAAGAAAAGCTAAAGCAATCAAACACAACTAAAAACAAGGATGCTTTAATTCTGACAACAAAATGATTATCAGTGTGGGGAAGAAAATAGCTTAGTGGTAGATGGTGATTGAACTTTTGGTATTTGTGGGGTGAAGTAACAGTTGCTGAAGTGAAAAATCTGTACACTTGAAATGTATATAATGTTGTAAACTAATGTTATCTCACTTAAACAAGAAAGAAGTAAAGGAAGTGAAAGAGCAAACCATGTAATTATGTGGGTGGTGTGCTATTCGGGCAGAATAATAAGTGCAAAGGCCCTAAGGTAGGAGTGTTTCTTTTGTATTTGAAAAACAGAAGGAGGTGTCCTGTGTCCCCTGTTTCTTAGAATTAAATGGGGAGAGTGGTAAGAGATTGAAGAGAGGTAGGTGGGGGGGTTATAAAGCAGATTAGATAGGGCCTTTAGAACATTTTAAAGGCTTCTAGTTTGAATATGATAGGAAGACATGGAAAGAGTTTTGAGCAGAGGAGTGACATACGCTGACTCATACTAAAGTAAGGAACCAGTTAGGAGGCTACTGCAATAGTCAGGTTACATATTCTTACCCTGATCTGGTTGGTAGCTGTCCATGTTGTGAGAAACTGATTCTTCATACATTTTGAAGATAAAGAAGACTTCGCTGGCCGAAAGACATGTGAAAGGAATTGTGGGTGGTTAGAAATTCTTGGCATAAATATTATGGGTTGGAATTGCATTTATTGAGATAAAGAAGCCTAGGGGAATAACAGATTTGGGGAAGTGGGTTGGACGAAGATGAATTGATGTTAGACATTAACCTTGAAGTGCCTAATTATAAACATCCAGCCAGTGTGTCACATAAGCATTTAGATATGTGTTTCTGAAGTTCCAAGAAGAGGTTTCAGCTGGTTTCTATCTGAAGGTTAGAAATTTATGGGTCTTCCATGTTAGAATTTGAAGGTAAAAGACTGATTCTGGTCATGTAGGAAGTAAGTGTAATTAAAAAAGGAGAACAACACACCTGGTTCACTCCAATATTTAGAGTTCGGGGAGAAAAGGAAGAACGTATAAAGGAGACTGAGTTTGACTATGACTAACCATTAAGAGAATTGAGAGAGAGGTATCCTGCAAGTCAAATGAAGGGACTAGTCATCTGTGTCAAATTCTGTTGATAGGTTGCTTATTATTGGTAACCTTGACCAGCATGTTTGTTGAGAGATGGTGGTAAAATGTACTTGGTGTGTTTAAGAGGGGAAAAAAAGGTGAAAATTTGCAGATAGGAAATACAGGTAACTTTTCCAAGAAATTTTGTTATGTAAGAGAAATGGGAAGCTGGTGGAGGATGGGGGTCAAGAGGAGTACAGTTGCAGGGGTGGGGGGTGGGGTGGTGGTGAGAGGATTCACCAGAGACAGAGTGGGGGGGGCAGAACAGAGAGATCTACTGAAATACACTGCTGAGGGGAGCAGTGGGCGAGAAAGGAGAGGTCTGCTATGCCATGTGGGTCAGCTCCCTGCCTGGGATGGAACTCATGCCACAGTGGCTGGCAGTAGTTTGATAGTGCTGAGACTTTAACCCCTGTGCCACCAGGGAGGCCATTGAGGAGTTTTGTAAGAAAAACTGTGGTATGTTTTCATGCTGATTGTCATTATCATAGGATAGGTGAGAAATGGATGATGTGAAAGACAAAGAGGATAGTTGCCTGGGTAATATTCTTGAGAAGACAACAGGGAGTTGGGTTTAGAGAGGTTGGAAGTAGATTTATTTATATAGTATGATGGGAAGGTATGCAGAACTCTGGTAGAATAGACACAGGCAGGTGAGCAGATATATGGTGGAAACTTGGGCAGTTTTCTTCTGATTGTTTTTACTATCATCATGAGATTAGAGCAAAGTCAGTGAGAGTGAAGACATGAAATAGTTGACTAAGAGAGTGGTAGAGTGAATGGATTAGTTTATGTGAGGTTAATGGTCAGGAATAAAAAGTGAGATCAATGAGCATGGTTGTTTTTCTTATATCAGCCTTGTGGAAAAAAAAATTTAAGATATGACTTGGAAGCTGTTAATGGTGAAGTTGAGATATTTTAGTAAGTTTACAAAAGAGTACCTCTATGAAATACAGTCAACATACAAAATTTGTATTTAGAGTTCTTGTTGTAACACAGGAAATTATAAAAAAGGAGAAACATTTTCTACATGCCAAACACTGTTAGACTGTATAGAGACCTAAAATTCATTCGTTCATTTAATTATTTATTGGGCACTAAAATATATGCTATTCATTGTTCCAGGTGCTGAGGATATAATGGTGAACAAGCCAAAAGAGGTCCCTGCCCTCGTGAAGCTTACTTTTAATTATAGTATATTTAGGGAAGTAGCTGACAAATGTGGCGCTATTACAGGGCAGGGAGAGGGGCACCCTAGACCCAAACCTGCCGGTTCTAAATAAGTTCTGCCATCCACTGTATCAACACAAAACATGTAAGACCTTTAGCGGAAAGAAACTTTAATACAATTTGAAAAGACAGAGAACATAGTTTTAAATCAAGCACCCACTGTTACCCATCACCCTGGGGTAAAAGTCCACCCAATTGGGATTGGCACAAAGCAGGGCCTGAAAGCCTGCCACAAGTGTAAGACACCTTTCAGCAAGGACCCATAGAAAAGGGTCAGAAACAGCCAGACAATTCTGGGAGGAAAAGAACAAAATCAAAATCCAGATCAGCATTGCCATTGTTAATTTCCACAGGTCTCTCACCCACATCTGTTTCAGTCAGTCCATGCTACAGGTCTCTGCACCTTGTTCTTCTGGCTCTCCATCCTACTTCCTTCCTTTTCCAGTCTTCTCTCCTTCTCCAACTTCTTATCTCTCCTGCTCAGCTCCACCTTCCCTTGGATGGGGCAGGGGACCTGAAACACTCCCTTTTTCCTGGGGACCACCCTCTTACAGAGCAAGAAAAATTGTGATCCTGTATGGATAATAGGTATTTGGGGGAGGATCAAGCCAATGTAAATTTTAACATAGATCTGAGAACATAGTCCCCCCACCCATCCTCTAAAAGCTTTGATGCCAATAGTTTGTTTTTTGCTTTTAGAAAGAAAATGTAATTGAGTTACATCTAATGTGGTGTTTGGAATTTTGCTTTTTAATGAAATATATTAATATTTATGTACTGAAATATATGACTTCATAGAAATTGTGGTGTGGTTGGGTTTTGTCACTAGAGTGTTACGAAAAAACTTGGTTTTCAGAGTGTTTTAAAATTTAGGCTTGTGAATTTATCATGGAGAAGATAGGGTATCAACTTTTAAAGGGAAAGATAGCACACAGCACAGAAGCAGATAGCAACTTGATTTGTTGGGAACAAAAATGAAAACAGAATTGACTAAATCCTAGAGGATGTATGCTGAGAAGTAAGAATAAGCACGTTTGAATAAGCCCAATTATGAAAACTTTTCAATGTCACTGTGAAGTATTAATTTATGAAGTGGTAGACAGTAGAAATTGTCAGTAAACTGATTGGAAAAGTACTGCTCTTTGAGCTGTCTGTGTGAATGAATATAGAGTAGGAACAAACTAAAGGGTTTAGTCAATTGGCCAATATTTGTTAAGTAACTACTTAAACTGCTGCTATAATATTACTAATAGTAATAACATTTTTGATATTTTTATTGAACCTTTGCTATGGGTTAGTCTTTGGGCTAGGCATTTTACTTACTTTCCTTGTAGGAGGTGAAAAACAGTTACATGGACTTTGTTCTTGAGACTCTTACAATCTTGTTGGAAAGCAGTTTTAAGGCATATTAGTTAAGCTAAAATATTCAACTTCATAATTGGAACTTTTTAAGGGATAGGATTTTCTTCTTTTCTCAGATATTGGTCCTGGATCTTGATTAAGACATAAGCTTAAAGTGAATACTAGTCTATCAGTTCAATAGGGAATTGTTTTGTTTTGGTTTCATACTTGCTAATCATCCTTCTGATTATATAGTAAGCTTGTTTTCTGACGATCTTTATGAGCAGAGAGTTGTCCTGTATCGATTTATTCAGATTCCCAGGTAAGGTATGCCATCTGTTGTAATATAAATTAACAAGCTGATTTAAAAATTATTTTATGGATTTGGGGAATTGAAGCATTGCCAACCATTATTTGCTGTTGTAAAAATTTATTTCTAATTAAAAAAAATTTAATATCAACTGTTATAAATCATTTCTGTAATTACCTGTTTAACATTTGTTGTTCTCACTACATAAGTCTTACAAAGTATAGGATCTGTTTAGTTGAATACTGTATATGCACAACATGAGGCACATAGTAGGTGCTCAGAAATATTTTTTAATGAATGAATGAATTCAGAGTTGGATTATATACCAGCACCAGAGATAATTCCTGTCTGAGTCCAACCTAAAAAGCCCTGACAAACTCTTAGAAAAACTTGGAGTGCCGAAACCACCCCAAAACATGATTCTTTACCTTCATTGAAACTGATTTTATTAAATTAAGGTGCAAGAAATATATTCCTTTAAAATTGAGGAGTGGTAAAATATGTGAATTTTTTTTTTCAGTCTTACTGTGTGCTTGATCATTAGTTGCACAAGCTCCTTGATTGAGTTTTAACAGTAGTTGTTAAGTATTGATTTCACCATACCACTCTAAGATGGTTTGTGATATCTTTTTAATAATAAATTTATTCTGAAATTTTAACTTCATTTATAATTAAATGATTTTAAATCCATTTTGAAGTACATTATAGTACATTTTAATTGTGATTGTAGGTTCTTCCTAACCTTTTGACCCTTTCCCACTACATCCATTTCTTATGCTAATCAATAGTTGGCTCTATTCTGATAAATTTTTGTTATGGTCTATCCTGCAGAGAAAGAGATGCTGTTTGCAAGTTTTGGAGATCCCTGTTTTTTATGGAACGCAGTTCTGTAAAATTTTCATAAGATTTCTTGGCAATAACATACACTTGTGATGGACCCTAGAAATACTGCTATGTTAGGATTGGGTTCTGATTCCGAAGGATTTTCAAGAAAGAGTCCCTCTGCCATCAATACTGGCACACTGGTCAGCAAAAGAGAAGTGGAACTAGAGAACAACGCAAAGGAGGAGGATATTCGCAAGTGGAGTCGGGAAAGAAACATTGAATCAGGGAAAGATGATGGTTTGACTGATGCACAGCAACAGTTTTCAGTGAAAGAAACGAACTTTTCAGAGGGAAATTTAAAATTGAAAATTGGTCTTCAGGCTAAGAGAACTAAAAAACCTCCAAAGAACTTGGAGAACTATGTATGTCGACCTGCCATAAAAACAACTATCAAGCACCCAAGAAAAGCACTTAAAAGTGGGAAGATGACAGATGAAAAGAATGAACACTGTCCTTCAAAACGGGTAAGTAGAATTCCCAACAATATGTGGTCATCAACAGCATTTGAAATTCTCTATTCTTATTTAAGTCATACACATTCTAGGAAGTTTGATTTTAATCTTTATGTATTTCCAAACAGTCTGTTTTGTGTGCCTAAAATAGGCTGAGGCTTTTTAGAGATGTACTAATATATGAATATATTTGTATTTGTGAAATTATGGCAAATATATTAAAGGATATGCCCAGATTGCTACTCCTACTATGGTATAGTAGAAAGAATATTGAATTTGTAAGGATTAATTGCTGTTGTTCCTCATAAAGCAAGTTAATATATTAGAAACTGTCCCCACTTTCCTGGTAGCTATCCAAATAGAATGACTAATTTTTCTTAACTCTGTTACTCTTTAGTAAAGTTTTAAATCATGTGCTGACCACAAATTATAGTCATTGTATATAATATCTAATTTCAGGCTGTAGGTATAATGTGTGCCCACATGAAGATTTAAGTTGTATGTATACATAAGTAATACAATAGAGGTAGGGAGAAAGAAGTGACATAACATTTTTTAATATTCCTGAATGTGAGAAATAACTTGACTTCTATTGTTAAGTCCTTAATGTCAAATTCATGTGCTTTCTGTATGTTTCAGAAATAATAAAAATGTGGCCTCTTTGTTTTCCAAATTGCTGTGGCATCCAGAAATTTTTAATAGTTGCCATTCTGCACAAATCAAAGAAATGTAATGTAGCTTGGATGTTTTATTGATAAGTATCAACTGAATGAGTAGATGATAAATTTTTTTTAAAGGGTTTGTACAAATTTTTGAAGAATATTAACTGGATGATTCTTAGCTAAGTTGCTAACCTACTCTGGATATTATTTTCCTCATCTGTGAAATGAAGATGATATTTATTTCCACTGACCTCAATCATTTGCATGGAGTTAAGAACACTTTTATCTAGACCTCTTTACTTGAAATAGTATGAGAGCTTATCTTGCTCAGTCAGTTTGTAAAGGACTCCAGATGATTGTCTATAGCCTTCTTTTTATAGTGCTTTTTAAAATAGCATTAATCATGAGGTTTTTGTACTGAAAATATTTCACTCATAATATTTACTTGCTCTCAATATATATTCCATAAATCCTGTTTGTAGTAGAATGCGCTCTGAATTTTGAAAGAAGTTATCTCTATAGTTGCAAAACTGCTGGTGACTGATGTGTTTATTTGTAGTAGTTACTTTAGCATAGCTGTTGAATATATTAATTGGTTCTTCAAAGATAACGGAGAGCATGGGTTAAGGAGTCAGAACCAATTCAAATCCCAACTTAATTGTTGTATTTAGGCAATTTGGCTTACTTAGTGAGCCAAATTGGTACTAGTAATACTTATCTTAAATAGTTACATAAATAATTAAATTTACATATAATATCTCGCATTTGATTCTTAGAATGTTTTCCCTTCCTTTTTACAGCTTAAGGCTTTGCAACCTAGTATCTCTGGAAGGGTTTGTGTGTATTTGGTTGTCCTCATAATATGATAATTTATGCTGAAGTTTGTGTCTTTGACTTCATTTTTTCCATAACTCTTACCAGATTCTCAAAAGATTGATGACTCGAAAGATTAAGCATCACTGGCTAAGGAGAGAAAGACTACCGTGAGGCCTGATAGTAGTCTAGGAAAACTTTGGGGTTTTGTTTTATTTTAAAGCAAGATTGTTTTAATAAACATTTCCCGTTTCTTTAAAAGTGTTTGATAAGTGTTGGTGCTATCTTTATAGCAAAATATGTTTTAAATTTCTGTTAAACACATAGAAAGATAGATTATACATTTTCTCTTTTTAAGAGTTTTTTTTTCCCTTGCAACAGTATTCAGAGGACAAAAACAATACCCTTTGAAGGAGGGGAGATTCATGTCATGGTTAGTGCAGAATGATTTTAGTCAACTGTTTATGTAACTTTTATTTATTTTTAAAGATTTATTTATTCGCACAAGAACTGGGGTGCAGGCCAGAGGTGTGGGGTGGTGAGAGGATTCACCAGAGACAGAGTGGGGAGCAGAACAGGCGAATCTACTGAAGTACACTGCTGAGGGGAGCAGCAAGCTAGACAGGAGAGGTCTGCTGTGCCATGTGGGAAGCTCCCTGGCTGGGGGTTGAACTCGTGCTGCAGTGGCTGCGGATACAAGGGAGGCCCTGTTTATGTAACTTTTAAAAGTAAAATACAAGTTCATTTCCATGAGTGAATTATGTGACACATTGCTAAATTACAGTAGATTACTCCTAAACTCTGCTATTTAGAGTGATCCAAGTATGTAATTTTTTAGATACTTGAACTCATGGTTTAGGAACTGGCACTTTAGATTTTGGTACATTCCTTTTAGAATAAGCTACTCTTAATGTCTTTTATTTAAAATGGGCAGGATCAAAATAAAGTTATATTATTTATAGATATTAAAGATGCCAATTTGTTCTTTTAATGCATTTTCCAGCATTATTGAGGTAATGAGATAATGTACTTTCTAGGTATAGAGTTCATTTTAAATTAATTTTGAGAGTGACTTTTCTGTATTACATTTTGCCAAAACCTAACGATTTCTTAACATCAGTATTAGTAAGAATATAGGGGAAACAAGCACTCTGATACATTGTTGGTAGAGGGTAAGTTGGTATATAGGTAGTGCTTTTTGAGTATAACTTGTATCTGTTACAATTAAAAATGAGCATTTCCTTGTTTCTACAGTGTTATTTGTGAGAAAACATCTTAAAGAAATATTTGTAAGTAGGGCCTCCCTGGTGGCGCAGCGGTTAAGCGCTGGGCTGTGGAGCTGTCGGCAGCAGCGATGCAAGTTTGACGCCCAGCCGGGGAGAATCCCACATGGTGCAGCACACCTCTCCTGCCTTGCCTGCTGCTCCCCTCAGCAGTGTATTTCTGATCTGCCTGTTCTGCTCCCCACTCTGTCTCTGGTGAAGCCTCTCACCACTCCACACCTCTGGCCTGTACCCCAGCTGTATGTATAAATAAATAAATCTTTAAAAAAAAAAAAGAAAAATATTTGTAAGTAGAAACAAAGATACATGCTGAAGATATGTTTTAGAAGTGTAGATTCCTAGGGTCTCCTTGGTGGTGCAGCGAGTTAAGTCTCAGTGCTGTGAAGCTATGGACAACCACTGTAGCACAAGTTCAATCCCCAGCCAGGGAGGTAACCCACAGAGCGCAGCAGACCTCTCCTGTCTAGCCCACTGCTCCCCTCAGCAGTGTATTTCAGTCAGTCCTCCTGTTCTACTCCCCACTCTGTCTCTGGTGAATCCTCTCCCACCTGCCTCCCCCCAGCCCCCTGGCTTAGACTCCAGTTCTTGTATACGTAAAAAAAAATATATAAAGTATAGATTCCTGGTTTGTATTTGTTGATTTTGAATCAGTATGTATGGGTTATTTTTTAAAATATCTTTGAGATGACTGGGAAAATAATAAGGATAAATGGAAACAAAGTTGGTGCAAAGAAACCTTTAGGAAAGTAACTCTGGTATCAATGTCTGTCGCCCAAAAATATGTTATGTATATATAAGCAAATACTTGTAGAAATATTTGTAAGTAGGAACAAAGGTGTATGCAGAAGATATGTTTTAAAAGTATAGATTCTTGGGGCCTCCTTGGTGGGGTTGTTCCCCACAAGCCCATTTAAAAATATAAATACTATTATACTGTACATACTGTTCTGCATTATTCTTTTTCCCTCTTAAATTGTACATTCTGGAGATTTTTCCATTTAAAACTAAGAGAACTTTTTTTTAAAGATTTATTTATTCATGCCTACAAGCTGGGGTACAGGCCAGGGGCGTGGGGCGGAGAGAGGGTTCACCAGAGACAGAGTGGGAGCAAAACAGGCAGATCCATGGAAATACACTGCTGAGCAGAGCAGCGGGCATGGCAGGAGAGGTCCACCACGCATGTGGTAATCTCCCTGGCTGGTTGTCGCCGCTGCTGGCAGCTCCACAGCGCAGCGCTTAACTGCTGCACCACCAAGGAGGCCCTAAAACTTAAGAGAACTTCTTTATCTCTTTGAAATAAGGGTTTGAAAAATTTTTTTTTCTAGATTGTCACTAATCTTTTAGACCTTATTTTGTCACTCAGAATGTTTTTTTCTTTTTTTTTAGCCTAAATTAGTTAATCATTCCTTTTATTGCTACTGGATTTTCACATATTTAGAAAGGTCTTTTTTTTACTGCAAATTTTATAGAAGATCTCCTTATATATTTTTAGGACTTTCTGTGTTTCAGTTTTTAACATAGAAATCTCTGATCTGTTTGGACTTCATCATGATATTTAATAAAATTTGTAAATCCAAATTCATCTTTTTCCAAATAGCTAATAGTTGTTCCAACATTGTTATTAGATCTCTTTACTCCTCAAATTTGAGATCTTTTTCCATATATTTAATTTCTTTTGTGCTTGTATCTGGTCTGACTTTCCATTTTGTGTCTTTAATATGTATCTCTAATATTTATCAACATGATACTTTGTATTATGTTTTTTATCTGGTAGGACTAATCCTCATTATTCATCTTTTAGAGCACTACTTGCATTCTTGCCTGTTAATTTATAAACTTAATATGTTTCAGTAAAAATAGAAATTTCATTTAGAACTTGTCCAGCTAAAGTTCCTATTTCGTTCATTTTTATCTGGTTGAACTTGGTTCAACTTGGTTGAACTTGGAATTTAATTGAAGGATGAATTCCTTTAATACTCTTTATTTGTTGTTCCAGGAATTAGGGAATATTATTAGCATCTTTCTTGGGATTCCTAATTTGCCTCTGGGCCATGGCTTGGCACTTTTATACTTAGGCAAACTTTTTTGGTATCCTTGGAGATTTTTCTTTTCTTTTTTCTTTTGTAGAGTTTTCTTCCTATGAGGCCAGCAGTGTAGCAAATATTATACCTTATGCTGGATTGAACTATTTTATTGTAGTAGAAGACTTTACCATATTTAGCCTGCCATATGGCTACAGTGGAAATCACCTGTTTTGTTTGTTTTATAAGAAATACATTCATTATTAATTCTGGAGCATATTTTCCTGTCTCGTTTTTGTTTTTTGTATAGTGGACAGGAACAAATTTAATTTCCTGTAAAAATTTTGGCTTGGCTGTCTTACAGCATCATATGTTATCTTTGTCATCTCATTAATTGTCACAGTGATACTCATTCTTGTATAGCAGTATTTTAGAAAGTGAAAGTAGAGGTGGAAGTTATAATGTTTACTTGTATCTGTCACATATTAACTTAAAAGGAGAATAGGCAATGGTACATTCACTTCTAGCATTTAAACAAAATTCCAGTTTGGAAATGTGTAGCATAGCTTTCTTACATAGTATAGTTTACATAGCTAAGCCTCTCCTACCCACTTTTGTGGGTTTTGTGCTTTTGTGATACGTAAAAAATAGCTAAAATAGCATGTTTCCTGCAGCAGGTGATTAAAAATTAAAACTGTGTGAACAGAAAGAGATTGGGGAGAATTTCAGTTCCACTATACAGATTACAAATTAGGTCAGAAAGAAATTGAAGTTTGATGCTTTATTAGCTTAGCTTAACATTTTGTCAGTGAATAGTTTATTTGATGTCATTTTAGCCTAGTTGAGTGGATGTAATGAACACAGTGAATTACAAACAAAATTTACTGCCCTAATTATAATTCCCCCTCCAAAAGATAGTTTTCTGTTTAGAAAAGAAACATGTATCCTGATTTAATAGATTATTTAAGAAACAGCTCATTGGAGATGTAATTTGAATTTCAGTAAAGTGATTTTTATTGAGTTATTAAAACTCACATGAATCCAAGTATTCTAAATTAAGGCCTATTGGCCTGAGATTTTATTAAATTATAGAACTGATAGATAAGTTTCTTTAATAGGAAAATACATAGATGATGATAATAGGATCTAAACTCTTGTTCCATATAGCTAATTTGCCTAGCAGTTTTTAAATTGCTGCACAGTAATTCCATTTGATTTGAGATGAAATACTGAGGAAAGAAATTGGTTTAGTATTACCTAGCTTTTGGCTTTCTTGGCATTTCTTCTAAAAGGCAGAAGTGTGTTTGGTTTTCTACATTGTTTTTTTAAATGGTCCCCATGTTAGATTAACCCAATTTTAGATAAAACGTGTGTATTTTTTATTGATATACTTCAGATGCTATATATAATTCACTCTTTTAAAGGATAAGGTCAGTGGCTTTTTAGTATATTTGGTAAATTACCCTCATACAAAATAGTGTAACTATCACCACTATCTAATATTAGAACATTTTATTGCCCTAAATATGTGTTTTCATTGTATCTCATACCCTTTGAACAACCAGTGAAGGGACTAATTTTTTACTTTGTATTTTTCAGAGGAAAAGTTAAATTCTGTATTACTTAATTTTGAACGTAATCTCTAATCTAGACTCACAGCATTCTTTTATTTATTCCTCCATAAATATCCTGTGTAAGTAAACCAGTCATTATGATATAATGTGATAACTTCCATAATAGAAACACACAAAGAGTATTTATGAAATCAGAATTTTCAGAGGTGGTAGTGAGCAACAGAATATGCAAGAAAAGCTTTACCCAAGGATCTCATAATTGAAATTATGCGTTAACAACCTTTTTTTTTTTTTTGAAGATTTATTTATGCATACAAGAGCTGGGGTATAGGCCAGAGGTGTGGGGGTGGGGTGGGGTGAGAGGATTTACCAGGCACAGAGTGGGGAGCAGAACAGGCAGATCTACTGAAATACACTGCTGAGGGGAGTAGCAGGAGAGACTGGAGAGGTCTGCTGTGTCTTGTGGGTTAGCTCCCCGTCTGGGGATCAAACTCAAGTTGCAGTGGCTGATAGCTTCTTGGTGTTGAGTCTTAACCCCTTGTGCCACCAGGGAGGCCCCGTTAACAGTCTTTGCTAGCATTTGCTAGAAAGAAAAGGCCTTTGGGGGCAAAGTAAATACTAAAGGGCAAAGACACACTTAGTATGTCTCCCACTTTTTATCATATGTGCTCTATCATATGTCCTTTACTGTAGGTGAATACAAGGGAAAAAAAAGAATGGAGGACAAGTGGGATACATAGATAATTAACTTTCTGTCTTGCACACAAAAACCTTTCTTGTCTCTTCTCTGTTTTGACTTAAGAAATGGGTTGTTTCTATTTTTTAAATTGTGCTGTGTATTGTGTTGATTTCAACAACTTTAAATTTTAAAACAAAAATTGCATGAGCTTACTCATTTATTCTTAGAATTGTTTCTTTGTTTTTAAGTCTGTGGCCCTACTTCATATTAGTTTTCCACTTAGAGGAAATATTTTAAAGTTAAAGTTGCTTTTTTAGAAAGCTTTTCTATTTGACAAATTGGGGATTTCTTGTAGTAAGAAAGAACCCTATTATTTATAATTAATGTTAAATCCTACCAAAAATATCATATCTGAATTTTATTTTACAAATCTGTTAATAGTGAACTACTTTGTTCTTCATGCAAGAGTGAAAAGTCAAGCAGGAATAATAGTGGGGCATATTTGTAGACCTTCTTGAGTACAGAACTGCAACAGCAGGTGGCATTAGAGTTCAGGTTTAAGGATAAGTTACAAGGATTTAACTATTAAAAGGGGGATGGGGAAAGTGAGGTGTATTGGGCACTCAGGGTATAGCTGGCAAGGCTTAGCACGACTCTTGGGTATTGTTGATTGGTTTAAAGATTATAGGCATTATATGTGTAGATTTTTTTTTAGCCAATCTACTTCAAAATCTAGCAGTTTAGAATTCTCTACAAGAAGATAAGGAAACTTGTTCATCTGATATCCTCTACTCTCCTCCTAAACTGAAAGGTGTCATTCAGGATCTATTTTATAATGTTTGCTTTTTTGTTATAAATGAATACCACTTTACACTAATAAGTGCTTAGCATCAGGAATTAAGAGAGGTATATATTATTGGATAAAGATTTCCCAGGGATATGGGTAGTAGTTTACATTATTAACTGTGGCTCCCTTGGAACCCTTTAACATAAATATGTATCTTTATTCCAGTTGGGCTTATGGTCTTCCTAAGACTTAGTTTCTCCAAAATCTGTTCTCTAGATGGAGAGAGTACAGATTAGCAAAATAAGATGTCATCAATATGAAGTATTATTAAAGAGAAATAGTAACCAGAATTCACTCTTTAAACAGATTCTGAAGTATTAAATTTGATCTTTTTCTACTTTTTGCTTTTTAACAGCCAAGTCCTGATATACTATGTATATTTTACCTTCATTTTGAGAAAACATTTCAAAGTCAAGCATACAAGTTTGCAGTACAAAGTTTTGCTACTATATTAGGAAGTCAGATTTAGGAGGTGCTCAAAAGCATTTTGACACAAATGCACAGATGATAGATATATATACTAGAATATTTTAGCTGTTTTTAGTTAAGCTTTGTTGAATTACTAACATCTGAGACTGTATGGGAAAGCAGGAAGATGATCCTTACAGTTGTAGGACTCAGGAGTAGCTTTCTCAGTAAAAAAACAGTGAAACAGCCTCCCTCTGCCCCAGGAGCAGTCACTGTAGTGTACCCACTACCAAGCACGCACTGTCTACCACCATAGTCCATTCTGCTTTCTCCCAACTTTGTTCTCATCCCTCTATTGGGTGCCTCAGTTCTGTGGTCAGCTTTCAAGGGCTAGTTTTTAAGTTTGACTTTTTTCAGCTCTTTGTGTTTTTTTTTTTTTTTTTTTTTGCCAAATTGCTGAGTGACTTTCCTGTAGTTCCTTGTCTAGTCTTCAATTGTATAGGTAGGGGCTATAGAAGGTTGCTAAGGAAATTATAGATACAAGCCAAAGGCAGGGGAGCTTGGTAACTTCTAATTTTAACTTCATTGTGACAGTTAGGAATTATCAAACAAATGGAGCTTGAAATTCTCCTAAGCCAGCTTGGTGACATTTTTTCCCTTTGTTTCAACCTCAAGAAGTAAGTTAGCTAAGATAAAAGTAAAAATTCGAAAAATTAACCCTTTGCACTTGAGGCTTTTTTCTCTTGGGCGAACCAGCCACTGGAGATGATTTCAGCTATATTAGGGAAGCATTTTACAGGTACTTTGAAATCATGTTATACTCAAACAAACGTATACAAATAATAAAATTTCACCAATTTATTTATTTTTACATTGAATACAACAAAATCTGTTAAATATTACACTCTGTAATTAGTTTTTGTGTGATATTTAGTAAAACAATCCCCAAGATGCAGCCTCGGTTTGTCAGGACTCGTATCACAATGCTAAGCTGAGATTAATCTAAGCTAAGAATTGGCTAAGGATGCAGGCCGAGCCTGGTCCATGAAAGTAATTGCGATAAGAATATCTTATCACACATCGGAAATAAACATACTGACTTCCAAACCGCTGGGGCGCCCTAGCTGCACCACTTGAGTGGACGCATTAAACCGCCGGAGACCATAGTAGCCCCGCTCTAGTGGACGCATTAAACCGCCGGGCGCCATAGTGGCGCCCTTCGAGTGCAAAGGGTTAATATAAGGTTACTGAGTTCCTAAATCATAAAGAAAAAGAAAAAAGTTTCAGTATGCAATAGAGAAAGGAAGGGAGGATGAATGGTGGAAAGACTCCCCTTAAATGTAACCCTCTTCTGTGAAATGTTCTGGAACCCTACCAGGCAGTTTAATTACTCTAACCTCTGTGCTTCCATTGCATATATTTCTCTGATTTTAACATACATCATATTGTAATTTTTAAATTTATCTTTTATTAGTGAATGCTCCTTAAATCAGCCAGGGTGATCTTACTGTAATTTTTGCATTTCTTAACACAGAACTCGTTTTATTTTTTGTGACTTTAACAATGTAACTTTTTTTTTCTTAATCAAAGGATGGATTTTTATTTATTTTATTGAAATACTGTTTGTTTACACAGTAGTTAGTATTGTATAAGTATAGGCTCTTTTCCCAGCCCTCAGGAGCAGTCACTGTAGTGCACCCACTACCAAGCATGCACTATCCACCAACATATTCCATTCTACTCTCTCCCAACTTTGTTCTCATCCCTCTATTTGGTTGCCTCAGTTCTATGGTCAGCTTTCAGGGACAAGTTTTTAAGTTTGACTTTTTCCAACTCTTTCTTTGATTTCTCTATGTTTCACATGTGAGCGACACCTTCCAGTATTTCAGAATATGCTTTAAAAATGTCAAGATTGTGGACTGTGGGATAAGATCTGTAAGCATAAAACAAATGCTATAACCACCAAACCTTAATATATAGCTTAGGGATAAGGATTTCTTTCCCCAGCCCTCAGGTGGTGCTTAGGCATATACTTTTATAACTGAACTACTCCTAAATATTTACTCTTGTTTTCTAGTACAACGTCTGGGTTTATTTAGAACAATCTGTAGTTTGCTGTTTTTAAGAAATTTCTGTGATGGGGCCTCCCTGGTGGCACAGGGGGTTAAGTCTCAGCACTGTGAAGCAATCAGCAGCCACTGCAGCGTGAGTTCAATCCTGGCCAGGGAGTTTCCCACATGGCACAGCAGACCACTCCTGTTTCACCTGCTGCTCCCCTCAGCAGTGTATTTCAGTGTATCTGCCTGTTCTGCTCTCCACTCTGTCTCTGGTAAATCCTCTCACCCCTCAACAAACTCTGGCCTGCACCCCAGCTCTTATTGCATAAATAGATAAATTTTTTTTAAAGATTTATTTATTTATACATACAAGCTGGGGTACAGGCCAGAGGCATGGGGCGGCAAGAGGGTTCACCAGAGACAGAGTGGGCAGCAGAACAGGCAGATCAGAAATACACTGCTGAGGGGAGCAGCGGGTGAGGCAGGAGAGGTCTGCCGCACCATGTGGGATTCTCCCTGGCTGGACGTCGAACTCGCATCACGTGCTGCCAACAGCTCCACAGCGCAGCGCTCAACCGCTGCGCCACCAGGGAGCCCTAGATAAATATTTTTTAAAAAAGAAAGAAATAAAGAAATTACTGTGATAAGTAAAATGCTACTACCTGTGAGTATTCTATGAATTTCCTGGTAAAGGGCAACTTCAGTGAATACCCTTAGTAAACCCATAGGTCAACCAGAAAGTTACCTTTAAGTATATTATCACAGCACAGTGGTAAACTAAGCTGTTTATAGTATCTCTGTTGCCTATAGCAACCCCACATTAGACTCTTGCTTTTAAAAAAAAATTTTTATGTGTCAAATATCTTTTGAAAGCATTTAACACATCTTAGTGACTCATCCAGGAAAAAGGTGTTAGCAAGTGCAACTTTTGTTATTATGCAATGAGATATTATGGTTATCCCTGTGCCATTTTTTTAAAACCAGGTTTTCTCTGTGTGTTTACATTCTTTACTTCTAACCAGAGAATTTGAGACTTGCTATGTAGGAGAAGATAGTAATTTTATCTAAACTTATGTTCTGTGGGTTGAATGCCACCTCTGAATGTTGTCTTTCTTATACCAGTTTATGAAAAGGTCCAGAATACAAGTCCATGTTATCCCACTGCTACCTTTCCACTCCCATTTTCTTATGGACAGAAGTTATTTAAGCAAGGAGGCCTAATGGTGTATAGGTATCTCCTGGTCCTTCTTTGCATAGAATGTTATTGTCTTATCTCCATATTGATTATTTACTTTGGAAGTTGCTTAAGCTAGATTTATTTTGTAGTAGAGGATAGTTGGCACAGAGCCCTGCTTCTCTATGGCAGCAGCTATTATGCAAATTGGCCTGGATTTTTACATTTCAGCACAGCCTTCTTTTCTCCCTCTATTTACTCAAAACAGTTAACTAAGGGGGCAGCCATGATCAATCCTAAATCGTGGAGACAAAACAAACTGCCATTCTTTTCCCGAAATAATATCTGTTTGGAAGCATATGCTCTCATAAATTGTAGAAAAAAGCAGATTCCTTGTATTGTTATTGTAAACCTCTACTATAAATATACCAGGAAGAATAAAACTACCATAATTAGTTTCATTAAGTGTGTCCTTAATTCTTGCTTTCGTTTTGTAGTAAAAACTTTTCTAATCAATTAGAGAAAGTTCCATTGGCCTGATTGAGCAGTTCACTTTCTCTTAAACTGTGGAATATTAAGGATATCTGTTTGAATCTGTTTTGTGGTTTGTTTTAATGGTGTACATAATGAGGTACGGTGAATGTGTTTCTCATTTTGTTGTTGATCTTGCTAATAGAGAAAGTCATTATTGAACCAAATTGATAGAAGGCATAGCTTTCTTTATCCCAGAGAATTAAGCCTAAATAACGCATTGACTTGCTAATTCACATTCTGCTTTTTATGATCTTCTGTTCATATCTTTTATTTCATTTTAATGACTGTAAATCACTCCTGAGACCCTCACATACAGACTGCTCCATAAGTGCACACTACTAATTAATTTTCAAATACAGCTGCATAGAAATGAAGACTTTAGGAGAGATCAGAATTAAAGGCTTTATAAGATGAGCTATCAAACCCCAGGGCTTTTATGAAACTTAATATAGGGGAAAGGTTGAAATACATGATGAAAGAGAAATTGTTTCCTTCTGCCCTCACTTTGTGAGTTAGAATCACTGGGTACATAGTTCTAAGTTGTATTCTTCCCCTAGCTAGTCAGATAAGGATTTGGGAGGAGCAATCTGAGAGAAAGATTACAGGTTAAATTAGATATGTGCTGTTGTGATTTTTTTACTTCAGGAATAAAATAGATATAAAGAGAAACCTGACCAATTCATTGGCATATTGTTTTTTAAATTATATATAACAAGAAGAGCTCTTTGCTAGAAGTAGAAGTTCACACATCCCATAATTTTCATATTGTTATTCTTTTGATTACCATAATCTCTGAAGGAATTAAACAACTTCTAGTAATGTGTTTTGACTATTGATAATGGAGGGCAATATAGTGTAATGAGAATAAGCATAGAGTTTGGACTTCCACCTGGAATATAGAGTTCAAATTCAGCATCTAGTACTTTCATAAGAGAAAATATTTTATTATTTTTATATTAAACTGCTTGACTTAATTATATGTGTAGTTTTTTTTTTTAAAGAGTTTTCCACCTTCACCCTCATCCCACCCCCATGCCTCGCATCATCAGATGTTTTGGTTCTCTTTTGAGTATTTGCCACAAACGCTGAAGCAACAGATTTAAACATTTAAAAGGTATTTTCTGAATATAACAGACTTAAGAATCTTGCCTTACAAATATTTTTAATTTCTGGCATAATTTTGTAACATGTTTCATACAATTGTTAATCCATATATCTTTCTGTGCACTTATTGGTGGTGGTTCTAGAGTTTGCAATATACATTTACAAAACAACAATACAAATTCACTTTCAAATGAGACTGTTGCTTCATGGGTATCTTATAATAACAAAATAAGCTAAGTTCCTTCTTCCCTTCCCTATTCCCTTGTATCATTGCTGTAATTCATTTCACTTATTAGTAAGGAGTTACACACCATTTATATAATCTAATACATTGTTACTATTATTATTTTGAACAAACTTACCCGCTAGATCAATTAAGAATAAGAAAATGTTTTTATTTTACCCTCACCTTTTCTTTTTCCAGTTGTCTTTCTTCATATAGACCAGGGTTTCTGACCAACATAATTTTCCTTCTAAGATACTTTATATTTTTTTTAAAAAAAATAAGCATTGGAAAATAGCAGGAAACTTTTTTTTTTCAAGATTTCTTTTTATTTATTTAATGCATACAAGAACTGTGGTGTAGGCCGGAGCTGTGGGGGGCTGAGTGGGGAGCAGAACAGGTGGAACCACTGAAATATACTGCTAAGGGAAGCAGTGGGCAAGATAGTAGAGGTCTGCTGCACCATGTAGTTTAGCTCCCTGGCTAGGGATCAGGATCAAACTCATGCCAGGGAACTCATGCCGCGGTGGCTGGCGATTGCTTGATAGCACTAGGACTTTAACCCTGGTGCTACTACCAAGGAGGCCTGACTTTTTACATTTCTTGCAATTCACTTCTACTAGCAACATGTTCCCTCACTTTGCCAGAGAAAGTATTTCTCCTTCACTTTTAAAGGATCATTTCATAGTGTACAGTATTTTAGGTTGGTCATTTTTTTCTTTCAGTACTTTAAATATTTCACCCTACTTTTCTCATATGCATGATTTCTGAGAAGGTGAATATAATTTCATCTCTGTTTCCTGTGGGGTTTTTCTCCCCCCCCCCACTCCTTTCAGAATTTTTTTCTTTATCTTTGATTTACCTTGATTTGAAAATGAAAGGTGTAGGTTTGGTTTGGTTTGGTCTTTGCATTTATCCTGCTTCATTTTCTTTTGAGCTTTAAGGACCAGTGGGTTTGGTTTCTGGCTTAATTTGGGGGAATTCTTAGTCATTGTTTCAAATATTTCTTCTGTTCCCCTCTCTTCTCCTTTTTGTATTCCCATTATGTATCTGTCAAACAGTTTGTTGGCCCATATTTCTTAGATATTTTTCTCTTTTTTGTTTGAGTAGGTGTCACCAGGTCAGAACCTCTCTCACTTATTCAGGTCTGGCACCTCACTGCCACAAATGCAAACAAAGGGGCCTTTGGTATAAAAGAAAAAGAAGAAAAAATAATTTATTTTGAACATTGGGTTAGAGGGAGAGGGGACAGTGGGAAGTTGGGGGAGAGAAGAGGAAGAAGGTCCCGTTAACAGTGGATGATGGTAGTGCAACAGGTTAAGTCGCAGCACTATAAAGCTATCCGCAGCCACTGCAGCACGAGTTCGATCCCCAGCCAGGGATCTGGCCCACATGGCGCAGCAGACCTCTCCTGCCTCACATGCTGCTCCCCTCAGCAGTGTATTTCAGTAGATCTACCTGTTCTCCTCCCCACTGTCTATAGTGAATCCTCTCACCCCCCCACACACACCTCTGGCCTACACCCCAGCTTGTATGCATACATAAAAATAAATCTTCAAAACAAAACAATGGATGGTGGGATGTTGAGTTGCACCTATATGAACTTGGCAGGATGTGGCAGAAGTCTACAGCTGTTGACTTTGACTCCCCTAGATAGGGAGGAGTGAAGGCCCTACCCAGATGGGGTGGCTGCCTTTCTCAACAGCTCCAACAAAAAAGAGTGCCTCACTGCCTTTGAAGAACTTAAGAAGAAAAAGCGGTCAGCACTGCCCCTTTCTCAGCTCTACACAGGTTTCAGTCTTGAGTGGTGTGGATGTCAAGGGTGGAGTTTGGATGTTTTTCTACACCTGGCTGTTCCAACAAGGCAGGTTTTCCATTTTTCTCTTCTTTTCAGTTTTGGAGGTTTTTATTGTGATAACCTGAAACTCAGATTCGTCACCCGTATTCTGTTGGTTTATAAGCCCAGCAGCAGCATTCTTCATTTCTGTTACAGTTTTTGATCTCTAGCTTTATTTTTGGTTCATTCTTGGAATTTCCACCTCTTAGAGCCTTTAGCATATTGATCAGTTATTTTAGATTTTTGGTCTGGTAAGTCTAGCATCATTACCATATTTGAATCTGGTTTCAGTACTTTTTCTGTCTTTTCAGACTGTTTTTTGTCACTTTTTTTCTTGATAACTGGGCATATGTACTAAGGAAAAGGAACTGCTGTAGATAGACATTTAGTGATGTGGACATGAGTTGGGAGGAGGGGAAGTGTTCATTAGTCCTGTATCTTTTAGTGATCCTGTTCCTCTAGACTATGAAATACACAGGATGATAAAATCATCTGTGACTTTCCATCTGCATCTTAGCTTTCATGGCATACTCACTAGTTTCTATATTTGCCATGTAATAAATGGTAGGAACTTTATAGTAGCTATCATAAAAAAAATACACTATATACTCCTAAGGCACATCATTGTTCCAGTGGGTAAAACTTTGAATAAACAACTACTTTGAGTAAGTTTTCCTAAATCAATATTGTTATCTATAGAATAACATTCACACATTGTCTTGTGCAAGTACTCATTATTAACATGTAACGAGGCTGGCCCTTGCATTTTGTTAATTTCACATGCAAATGAATTTCAAAATCTCTAGTATAACAAGCATGATGACAATTGCTAATTATTTCTTTTTACAGACAGTAATTCTGTAACTGAAATTCTGTGCTATGATTCCTTAAACATACATACAGGATGTGAACAAAACATCCTGTTCCTGTGATGCCTCACATCATTCATAGCATCCACTATGTTTGTTGCCAGTATCAGTTTAACAAAAATTTGACTTATTTTTCATTTGTTTACTGACCAGTCGTTACAATTTTTTTCCCAGTTACTTTATTCTGTTGTTTGGGGTGGGGTGAGATATGTGGATATTTTTTAGCAAGAAATCAAAGCAGAAGTTTAATTTTATTTATCATCCAGTACTGGCAAAGCATGCATGTTTTTCACATTTCTAAGTTTTTAATGTGCAAGATACAGAATTAGCATATTTAATATGATAACATTAATACTTAGTTCACTGCAGAATGAGATTTAGGATCAAGCTTATCAATAAAATACCTTCTCAAGAATCTTTGTAACTCAAGCATATCTCAAATTTCTTTTTTTTTTTAAGATTGATTTATGCATGCAAGAGCTGGAATGTGCAGAGGTGTGGGGGTGGTGAGAAGATTCACCACAGACAGAGTGGGGAGCAGAACAGGCAGTTCCACTGAAATACACTGCTGAGGGGAGCAGGGATGAGGCAGAAGAGGTCTGCTGCACCATGTGGGAAGCTCCCTGGCTGGGGATCAAACTAGTGCTGCAGTGGCTACCATAGCTCCATAGTGCTGAGACAACCTTTTGCACCATCAGGGAGGCCCTTATCTCAAGTTTCTTATCAGCTACTGTAAATAATTGGCACTATAGCAACACTTTAAAAAGTTTATTCAAATTTTAGATCTCATTAATCTATCAATAACAGCATCCTAAAGAATCTAATTTTCTTTGGTGTGATGTTTTTAGATGTTTTTGTTTTTCTCTGATACTTTCTTTTTTACATATTGTCTTGGATCAAAGATGATTTATTATGGATAAAGGTGATTTAATTTTTGATAATACTCTTGTGAAATTTTGAACTAAGTTGACATTTTGCTTTATGTTAATTTTCACAAAATGCGATGAATTCCCAAGTAGGAGTTTTCTTGAAAAAGTTGTCTCTGGGCTCACTTCCTTTTTTTAGAAGAATATTATTCTTACTAGATTAAAGTCCCACCTATATGACATCGTGTAATCTTTTTTTTTTTTAATATATATTTTTATTGTTATTTATGTCTTTTACATTTTGTATTCCCCTAGGGTAGCCCACCACCAATTCACCCGTGATCCATCTCCATGGTCCCTTGTGTTCTTTTCTATTCCATTTTGTGCCCTTTCCCTTCCCTCCCTCCGGCTCCTTCCTCCCCCCCTCCCCCCCCACTGATTGTCTCTCT
>PVIJ01013199.1:0-46153 GCA_004024925.1 Scalopus aquaticus | reverse complement strand
CCAGAAAGAAAGAGAAAAATATCGAATGGTTTCACTTATAACAGGACTATAGGGAGGCGGGGTGGGAGAGGGACAATCAGTGGGGGGGGAGGGGGGGAGGAAGGAGCCGGAGGGAGGGAAGGGAAAGGGCACAAAATGGAATAAAAAAGAACACAAGGGACCATGGAGATGGATCACGGGTGAATTGGTGGTGGGCTACCCTAGGGGAATACAAAATGTAAAAGACATAAATAACAATAAAAATATATATTAAAAAAAAAAAAAAAATAAAAAAACCTGTCACAAAGGAACAGAACAATGAACAGCTACACAAAACTACAAATATTTAATAAGGAAATAAAAAGAATTTGAGACTGCTGATATTTGTGATATTACTTGTAAGTGAAAAGTACTGATTTGGACACTTTAAGAAGAAAATTTATTACCTAGGTGAGTATAATTATCACACTTGAAAATTGTTATGCACACAATAGCATATAGCTGCTATCCTTTCTTGCATATTCACAATATCTTTAGAAAATAAAACAAACTTCCCTATCACCATGAGAGAAACAAGGACCATTAAGATGAAAAGTTTTTGGTCAAAACGAAGGCTTCCCTGTCAAGAGAATCACCAGATAGAATCCAACTATTCTGTCATATGGTCTGTGAGATCTATCCTTTTTAGTTTGTACATGTTTATCTTCTAAAGAAAGTGCACAAGGAATTACTGTTCTCTCATAATGTAGTGGTGTACACTGAAAGAAAATAAATGGCAAGATTTAAAGGCCAACTGTGATCATTTTTCCCTGCATTCATTTCAGATTTTCTATTACTTCCTCCCAGACACTGTGACATACCATCAGAGACTAGACATAATTCTGCATGTGACTAAGTTACAAAGAAGAGTGAAAATCTCAGAGGTGGAGATAAAAGTGGAGAGGAATCTTCTCCTATCTGTGACCTTAAATTATATATATATTTAAAAAAACTGAATGAATAGCCAATCCTCAATAGCATAATGGCAACCTATTGGGAATCCCTGCCCATTTGGTCTCCTAAGTAAGGTTTCAAACTTATACAAAGTAGCAGTCACTCTCTTCAAAATTCTCTCCTTTCAGGAAACCTACTTCTTATGCTGGGAGGTCACAGTCAATTATATCCTTCTAAATGACTTTAGTAAGTGGAAATTCAATTTTGAAGTTCAAAATAAAGATTTAAAACATCTAAGTCCTGTGAAATTTATCATCATTCTTGGTATATATGAGTTAAACTAACCCTTAGAACACAACCTGGTGTGACTATACTAATGTACAATTAATGTAAGTATTTAGAGGAATGTATTAGGTCCCATTTCTCACCACGAAAGGATGCTTTCTGCTGTTTTCATATATGGCAATTAGACTTGTGAAATCCAAAGTAACCATGAATAGGAAATGCATGCTACTTTGAAGTTTTCCCTATGTTTTTCATCCATAATTTGTTTCATGAACTTCTATTTCCTACAAACATCCCTTGTTTACAGATAAAAGTAATAGTAATAACACTATTTTGTACTTAATAATAACACTTACCCACAGAACTCCCTACCAGGGATGGTAATGAGAACAAATGGAAAACAGTCTGACAAGCACTTTGAGCTCTATGAGAAGGAATTCCCAGTGCGAAGCCTTGCTGTGGTTAAATAACACCTTTCATCTAAGGATCTAAAAGTATCTTACAAAGCCCAATTCATTAATCCTTCAAAAAACTTCTATGATGTAAGCCTGAGTTGAGCATCACTACTCCCATTTAAACGATAAGAAACAAATAAGCTAGGACCACTAATCATGTGATAAATTTAAGAGTTCCTAGGACCAAGCTGAGAACACGGGCCAGCAGAAGATCACATGCATAGGCAGTGTGCATGCACCTCTCAATTCAATTAACTAATCTGTACCAAAGAATGCCAGGTGAGAAGTTCCATCCTTAGGCTATGCATATGCAATCAGACAGCAAATAAAGAGTCCACTTGATTCTGTGAGCCAAGAATGAGAAAAGGACCTCCCTGGTGGCGCAGCGCTGCGCTTTGGAGCTGCACTGTGGAGCTGTTGGCAGCGGCGAGGCGAGTTCGATGCCCGGCCCGGGAGATTCCCACATGGCATGGCAGACCTCTCCTGCCTCTCCCGGTGCTCCCCTCAGCAGTGTATTTCCATTGATTTGCCTGTTCTGCTCCCCGCTCTGTGTCTGGTGAACCTTCTCGCCACCCAATGCCTCTAGCCTGTACCCCAGCTTGTATGCATAAATAAACAGTGCTTGAAAGATCTTGATTGAAACAATAAAACAATAGCATATTTCAGAAGCATTCTGTATAAAATTGACCCCTAGGTACAAGATTCATTAATAAAACTTTAGGTAGTAAATAGAAAGACATGGATACCAGATTTTAAACTACAATAGATTTGAAAACATCGCAGTTCTTTATGTGTCACGTTATTAAATCTCACAATTAGGATCACAAATAAGTTTTTATTTTTTCACAAATAAGTTTTGTTTCAAAGGTTTTGTTAAAATTCCCCAAGCCTAAATGAATAATTCTGTGTTTCTACCAAACTAACAAGCAATTAAAATTCTCCAACCTTTCTGTACTTTGCATTTTTTTCTGGCTACATGTGAGATCACTTTGAAGAGAACAAATGCGGGAAGCAAAAGGAGAGACAAAGAGGATATGGAGATTCAACGCATCTAGGTCAAAAAAATATTCCATCCACTTTATAAAGATATTCATATAGGCTGCGCTCATGGACTCTTTTTAAATATCATCACAAAAGCCTATTGGCACTAAGGTAAGCCATGTTTTTCTGCACACAAACAAATACATACAACTTTACCTGGAAATCAAAGACAGAAACTTTGCTAGTGAAGAGAGAGATCAAAATTGTTCTTAGGGCAAACAAAACTTTAATGCTTTCCTATCAATGACCACATAGCCACTCTCTCTCAATTCCTCCATCTTTAAATAGGAACAATACTTTACAGGGATATTGTGTGATTACAGTAAGATAATTTGTAAGATGAAATTTTGAGCTCTAAATATTATCATTACTCACTGACTATAACCTCCAACTCATCATTATAGAAACTAAAAAGTGGTTCCTTCAAGAGAATAAAGGAAAAGGTTTAGTAGGGACTCTGACAGCTTATAGTCTCTGCATTCATGTCTGATCTCATAGGGCTATAATATTTTCACAAATTGGAATACAAACATCTACTTCAGAATAAAGAAAGACTGAATAGGACTATCTACTTCAGAATAAAAGACAATGTGGCTGGCAGGTAGTTACTATCCTAAGACATCTCCAAATACAGCCCTAACTCTGCCCAAGATGCCACTTTTAATTTGAAACCTCAAATCGCAGTGATCAGCAGTGAGAGAGCCAATAACAATAGCTACTAATAGCCAACAAAAAGAGGTCATAATGTACTTCCAGAAGGCATGGGGCACCTCAGATCCAAGGAGCAGGGTCAAGACCAGTTTGTGGGAGGAGTAATTCTTTTACCATCATTAGTTGCTTCTATAGGAAAGCAGCAAAACAGCTGTAAATCAGTGGAACAGCTGTGATTTTTCAACCTAGCAGCATTCACATCTGCTTTGCACCAAAGAGCTTGTATGTCACCAGAGCCCGAGTCCCACATCCACTGGTTGAAATGACATATGAATGCCATCAGGCTCTTTGCGCAGAACAGAATGGGATGTGAACCTTTCTCACTCTGTTCTCCCAAACCACCTACCTGGGTTGGCTGTGGTGAACCTGAGAAGCGAATGGCCTGATCTAAAGAGGTACCAGGCACAAGCCAAACAAACAGAGCCAGGGGATGAAGGCTTTAAAACTTCCTTCAAATAATCACTCAAGGGATGCACTTTTGGATGTTTGGCCTGAGCCTCACTGCTGAAGTAAGGATTATCAAGTCTAAGACTCTGCTGGTAAGGCCAAATGACCTATTAGAGAGTGAATTAAAACCACTATATACAAACAGGATGCCAGGTGGTTCTGCTGAGCACCTCAATACTCAAAATGTCAAGGGACTTCCCCTCCCTACAGAGTCTTTCAATTTTAAAAAGTAGCAAGAAAAAATGTGGGGTGGAAGTAGGAGGAAGGAGGAGAGAAGAGGTTGTGCTGACACAGCTAAGAACCTAGACCTAATCTCCCCACACTCCAGCATGCCCTGCCTGTTTCCACAGCAGCAAGTTGAATTAGCATCAGAGATGGGCCACTGGGAGTTCAATTTACTGTAAAATTTCTTCCAGAGAAAGCCATGCCTCAGGACATGGATATTACTGCTTTACCAGGATAAAACTGCCCCTGGTGACTGCTGGTAAAAGACTCCTCGGGGCCCTCACCCTATGCCCACCCACTAAAGGCAGGTGCCCTTCTAAAGCCAATCTATGTCTCTACAGATAAACTCCTCACAAGAATGCCTTTTAAGCTCATTTATATATGTTATCAGTGTTACTTTTGGCTTGATCATCTTCCCTCAGGTATTATGCATAGTGGTTCCTCAAACAAATACAACAGAAGGTAAGTGTTTGATCTTTGTACAGGATCATTTATTAAAAAGGCAGTGCAAGTCAGCAGAAATGAATCCATGAAGGGGAGCACTGGGATAGTAGCAGAGATGACTTTTCAGCCTGGAGAGGCCTCAGCCATCAGGAAGGTTGGGCACAAAGAGGCTGACTGTTGTGCTAAGCAGCAAATTCAGAAAAGGAGAGAAGAGAGGACAGAACAAGGTCAGCAAGCTCAAGCCCCTCTCCACTCCAATTTTTCCAACATGAGACCCACCTCCAGAAGTTAAAGAGCAAATCAAATGCCCCTCAGCAACATCAGGCAATGGCAAGAGTATATATACATATAAATAACAGCTGTCCAAATAATAATTGAGTTCTGTGGTGGTTCCTTGGAAGATGGGGGAGAGGTTGCCACATATTATCTTGGATTTTCAATTCAGTCATCTTATTAGAGACATGAAATACTTCTCTCTGTCAGGAGCATAGGAAACCTGCCTTCAGCAGCACCATTGGAGCTTTATATATGATGACACACACTTGTCTATAGTCCAGTTCAGATGACCTTCTCTGCAAAGGTGTGGACTAAATGTCAAATAAACAAAAGGCCCTGGGAAAAGGGGCAGGGTTATCATTCCTACACACACCTTAAAAGTTGCAAAGACATTAGAGTTGAAGTACCTGGTATCAAAATTTTAACCTACAACTGAGAGAGTGAACTTTGGAGTACTGGTTGACTTTTTCCATTTTTACTTGCAATAATAATATTCACATTTGAGCATGAATTCTAAAATCACTTCATTATTGGGATATAGGGAAGAGGACATCATTTCTTAAGACATCATCAGAGTTTTGCAGCCTAGTGGACTACATTCTGCTTTCTTTTATTGCTTTTCACCAATGTCCTCTGACATTTGGAATTACGGCAGCACCTAGCCTCTCATTCCAACCTGGTCTCATCTGGTCTGGTCTCTAAACAATAGGCTGTTTCAAAGAAGACAGCAACCTTGTCACCATCTGTGGGCACAGATTGATACTCTACTGGTTTGTTTATACTGTTACTAAAAATACACAATGGAGTATATACATACAATGAAACATTATGGAACAAAATCCTGGTATGTGTTACAACATGAATAGACCTTGGAAACATTATATAACTGAAATAAACCAGAAACAAAAGGATTAATATTATATGATTCCACTGACATGAAGTACTTAGAGTAGTCAAATTCAGAGAGGAAAGTAGAACAGTGGTTGGTATAGTCTGAGTGGAGGGGAGAATTAGGGATTACTGTTTAATGGGTATAAAGTTTCAATTTGGGATGATGAAAAACTTCTGGAGATGGTCAGTGCTAAAAAAACAATGGACTAATGTCACTGAATTACACACTTAAAAAATTATTAAAATGGCAAATCTTAGTATGTATATAATTTTAACATAATTTTAAAAAAGGGGGCCCAGAGTAAACCATAACCCAACTCACTTCATTTGTTAACTATACCCAAAACTATGATATGACTGGACTCATAGAATAGAATACATAAAAGAGATAAACATTTCCCACAATAAGAAGGGACATCCTGTTCCAGGAGTTCATAGGAATGGGATCAAAAAGATCAAAGACAGGCCTCCCTAGTGGCACAGCAGGTTAAGTCGCAGCACTATGAAGTTATCCAGAGCCATTGCAGTACAAGTTCGATCCTTGGCCAGGGAGCTGACCCACATGGAGCGCCAGACCTCTCCTGTCTTGCCCGCTGCTTCCCTCAGCAGTGTATTTCAGTCAATCTGCCTGTTCTGCTCCCCACTCTGTCTCTGGTGAATCCTCTCACACCCCCTCCCCACACCTCTGACCTATGCCCCAGCTTGTATACATAAATAAATCTTTAAAAACAAAACAAAAAGACCAAAGACCAGTGCATATGTCCCTCCCCCCCAGTGCACCAAGCCTCCAGCTTAGTAGCTATTCAATAAAACAATTATCCTAATAAAAACTAGAAGTGATTTTAAGAAAAACAATTTTAATCTCTTAATTTTTTCTACTCTCATTGTCTTTGCCAAACCATGGCCTATTTCTTATTACTGTGTGGGTTAAACCCTTCCAAACCCATTATTCCCTGCTTGAGCCAAGACAATAGATGAAAATATTTTAGTACCACTGCAAAGATGAATACAAATGAACATAAATTCAAAAGGAAATGAAAAGGGGGGGGGGGAATCAACTATGGACAGACAAAAACAGGCCACAGAAGGTACATCTTTCTAGAATGGATGTTGACTCTGTCAAAAATTAGCCAATTGTTTGTTTTCCAGTTTCATTTTAACAATGGCTTTATCTCACTGATAATCATATCTTTGGTTGCCCCCATTAATCTTTTAAGACTTCACTTTCCAGGCAAATTGACACACACACACACACACACACACAACCACAAAATCAGGAGAAAAGTGAAATACTGCTTAGATTTGGATCTTCTTCTTGCCCCCAGCCCAAGTGCCTAAAAACATACAGTATATTTCTATTTCTAGTAAAATATGAAAGTCCTAATGACTTTTCACAACCTCCCATTTTCATGACTTTTGTTTTTAATCAAGAGAGAGCAAGTCATATTTTATCACTAACATAGCAAAGTAATAGTGGCCATATTTTGGCAAGATGTCTTATCACAGTTTCCTTCCTAAATTCAGAGAGCACAATTCACTCACAGAGTTAGTGTTCTTTATTTTTCATTCAATACTTTCTATTAATACATACTGTAACACGGCATAAATGAAATTGCAAAAGAAATCATTGTTCATGTTTCAAAGTAATTAGTGCATTCCATAGAGAAGCACAAAATCCATTTTGGATGTTTTCTGATATAAAAGCAAGTTAAATGTAAATTCAAGCTAATTATTATACATATCAGTTGAATCTTGCTATGTAGAGAAATGAAGTTGCAGTCAAATTTAATTGAAAAGGAATTCCACTTATTAATGGGAGACTACGAGTATCAGTTATAGGTATATTTAATTTGGGGCACTTTCTTGGATTGAGTGAACTCATTTGAAAAAGGAAACATTTTCTAGAAAAGACTCAAGCAAATGGAACTTCAATAGGATTGACTGCTTGCTGTTAACTAAATAATTATGACATAATTACTGCATCTTGAGTGCATCTAGTCAGGAAGTTGTATTGGGTGAAAGAAAAGAAACTTAAACTAAACTCTAAATTTTAAGACTGGGGTCAGAAAACTTTCTTCATAAAGTGCCAGCCAGGTAGCCATACTAACTCAATTCTGTCACTGTATTTCAAAAGTAGTCAGAGGATGACTCTGTTCCATTAAAATTTTTCTTGTGGATCCTGCAATTGTAATTTTCATAAGTCATGAAATATTCTTCTTCTTTTTTTTTAACCATAAAAATATATAAAACCATTTGTAATTTGAGTGCCACACAAAAAACAGATGGTAGTCCTCAGACCATAGTTTGTTGCCCTCTAAGAGTTTACAGTCTCAAGTACAGAGCAAAAAATATCTCCTTTGGCAAACAACATCTTTTCCATCTTCCATTCCAAAATCTGATTTCCATAGAAAACAATTTCAGTCAGTCAGTCCAGAAGAGTTTCCTGAGTGCTTGCCAGGCACAAGATACATTGTGCAGAGAGGCACATGACAGGCTCTGAGCAATCAAAGTATGGAGAGGACGAAAGGCATTCAGAAATGGATGCGCTCCATTATAGAGGAGGTAATACCTCATTTGGACTTTGAAGAATGAGTCAGATTTGGATAGAACAAGATTGCAGTAAAAGAAAGAGAGAAGTACAAAGACCTTAGGGAGTAGTCATATAAAACAGTGAATTAAAAAAAAAAAAAAAGAAAAGTGGAGCAGAGGCAGGAAAAAAACCAGCGCCAACTGCTACTGAAGCCAAGAGAGCATTTGAAGGAGAAAAGGGCTTAATACTCTCAATGAGGTTACTGGGAAAAAGTAAAAGTAGGTCAAGGCACCGAACAAATAGGGGCTATCGGTGATTTTTTACAGTACTGTTTCAGTACAATGAAAGAAGTGAGAGATAGATTTCAGGGAACTAAACAGAGAATAGTGTAAAAGGGATGATAGTGGGAAGAATGTCTTCACAGAGAAATGGACTTATTTCTTAAAGCAAAAACATTCTAATAAAAGATAGTTACCTTTTTAGTAGCTTGCTCTAATAAGAAATATTTTAATCAGAAAGTTACATTAAATTCTTATGCCCTTTAAAATCAAAAGGCCCAATTTTGTATAATATCAGTAATTAACTAAAGCCGCATCTATCGCAAATATTGGAACAAAACATAGTCAAGACTTCAACAAACTTTTGTGGAAGAAGGTAATTAAAACACACACACACACACACACACCACTCCCCTCCCCCCACAAAGGCATTACTGTTTTCTTTTAAATATTTTTAATTTTGACCCAGTTTCAGACTTAGAGAAAAGATACAAGAACAATGAAAAGAATTCCTGGATACCTTTCATCTATCTTTCTTTCTGTTTGTAACCTACTTTAGGAAAAGCAGCCTTTAGCTGAAAGGTCTACTTTCTGTTCTTAACAATGTGGATACTGTCAACAAACTGTGGCTATGAAGTTTAAAAACTGCTGGGTCCAAGTAGTTGAGTTGATGTTGTTCATGTTTCAGTCATAAGTTGAAGGATAGCAAAAGTATATTATAAGAGCACTTACCAGAACTTCTTTTTGAAATTCAGCTGGTATCTTTAATCTGTAAATTGATGTCTTTCACCAGCTCTGTACCATTCTTTCTCTCCTCTCCTTCTTGGACTCCATGTGAAGGTATCTTCTCATTCTATCCTATGTATCTTATTCTCCTATCTGTAATTTTTACTTTTCCCTCTCTCCACAAAATATTCTGGATAAATTTCTTCTAACCTAACTTCCCTTTTCAATTCACCATTTCCCTCTTCAGCTATATCTAATTTTCTGCTAAACTCACCCACTAAGATCTTAATTTTAGTTTCTGTGTTTTACACTTCTAGCATTTCTTTTTAGTTCTTTTTCAAAATTGCTATATTGCTTTTCTTTTATAATAGCTCCCAACTAGCTGGGGGAAAAATTAAGCTTAGTTTTTATATCTTTGAACATACTAAAACATAGTTGTTTTTAGCTTAAATCTGATAACTCTGGCATTGCATGTCTTTATGAGTTTTAGATTTTTGTTTATGGTAAGTGATTTCCTCATATGCCTGGTCATCTTTGTTTACTGGCCACTTGGGGGTGAGGAAGAGTTGTTTGGGGAAGCAGTTTTAGGCAGAGGGTGGTGGAAACACTCCAGAGGATTTTTCTTTGCCACTTCCAAGTGGCTGGGAACACTATCAGTCCAGAAATTATTTCATCCAATTTTAAGACCTCAAGATCTATTTTTTCCTTTTAGAATCCTAATAGCTAATGCTTACACTTCCTGAAGATCCTCTTTGTCATATTCTGTCAGAGAGATTCCCTTGACTTTATCTTCCAGTCTTTAACTGCATATATGTGTGACTGTAAATATGTAATTTCTATGGACTCACTTATTCCTTAATTGACCTCTTTCATACCATTTTACTTTTATTTTCCCAGTGAAATTCTTCAGAAAGTTGTGTTTGCTTTTTTAGCAAGTTGCCTACTTTGCATGTCAAAAATAATGTAATTTCTTCCAATAGTACTGATAAAAATTATTATAAAATATTAGTATGCCCAAGTGAAGTGAATTTAATAATTGTCAACAGTATATAAGCATAAATAGCTTAGACAGGAAGTGAGATCTGCTTGGTGATTTTACTTAAATAAGATTAAAACTCCAAGTCACAGAAATATCAGGTAATAAAAATGACAACATAGCCAAGATAGTGATGAGAGATAGTAACTTCATTCCATACTCAATTTGCTGCTATTTATCCTGATATAGTACAATGGAATGTTTAGTGACAGACTTTCAAGGAAAGGTATTTGAAAAAGTTGCATTTTGAGAAAAGAATTCTAAAGAGAAGACGTGAGACTAAGAAGCAACTTCTAAGAAAAGTATGTAATATGAATGAGTATTAAATTAGATGAAAATAGCACAATGTTTTCTTCCTTAGAAATAATATACTTTCTAAATGCTAGTCTTCCTTTGTAGCAGTCATTATCTTTTTAAAAAAAAAATTACTGCATAATTCTCCATCTCAACACTGTTCCCTAGAAAAAAGAAAAATGAACTCATCTTTTCATATTCTTTGAATACTTTGAAACAAAGTAATAGTCATTAAAAACAAGCCTTATTACCAAGTAGTAACTTAACTGTGCCTTTGTTACAGTAGGACAAACAGACTGAAGAGTTGGGAGGAAGGGACATAGGAGGCATGTTCTACCCTTTAACTTTGGTAGCAGTTACATTGTCCATTTTATGATTATCTGTTAAACAGTACATACCTATTATGCATTTTTAAATGTTTCACAATAAAGAATAGTATCAAAAAAATCCCTTTATAGAAACTTTTGTAAGTAAAGTGAATAAAGAGCAATCACTTAAATGTATTCACTTTAACTATGCTTTAAAAATTCTGAGAAGGAACAAAAAGCAAAAATAAATGAAAAACCTCAGTTGCTCTCATTTACATCTTTCAAGGAAAGTCTCAATGTGGCGAGACAGATTTAAAATATTCCAGGAAAAGTATTAAAAACTAAGATAATTTAATACTGCTAATTCCCTCTCTCTGAAGATTATTATACACAAAATGGAAAATATACAAATTTAACTCCTTTTTATCTGGCTTATGTTTTCTAGGGTTTTTAAGTGCCTAAAGAAATAGCAATTTCATAGTATTCTTTAACTTTGGAACTGTAGTACTTTATATTAGCTACCAAATATATCACTGTGCCCTTATTATATATTATACTAAACCACCTCCACTGGTTAAGTATAATATAGAGCTTGAATGACTTCTTCACTCTGCAGTTAGAAGTTAAGCGTCTAAACAATTACTATTATCCCCTGATCAATCTGCTGAGAGCACAGTCTTAGAATACTGATTCTATTGCTTAAGGCCATTTCATATGTCCTCCAAAGAGACTGCCATTAAAACCACTTCTTAGAAGTTGACAGTTAATGACCATTTTACTTCTAGCTGGTGAGGGAGCAGTTATTTCCTGGCAGTATGTCTTTAGATCAGCATGATTTTTCCAAGTACAAGTTTATCACTGCCACATGGATAAACAAACAGCATTTTTGTTCTTATCTCTTAGATTAGAAATGGAAACTCTCTGAGGGGACACTGGCCTATTAACTTGATCTAGGTCTTCTTCACTAATACAACCTTTTTTTTCAGAGCTGTCAGTCTTGTATAAAAGACACTGTAACCAGGGGCCTCCTTGGCGGTGCAGCGGTTAAGTGCTGCACCGTGGAGATGTCGGTGACAATAGTTCCACGCCCTGCCGCGGCAGACCTCTCCTGCCTCGCCTGCTGCTCCCTCAGCAGTGTACTTAGGTCTATCTGCCTGTTCTGCTCCCCGCTCTGTCTCTGGTGAACCCTCTCGCCGCCCCACGCCTCTGGCCTTACACCCTAGCTTATATGCATAAATAAATACATCTTTCTTAAAAAAAAAAAGACACCTTAACCAAATGTTTATTCCCTTTCTGTTTTGAAAACACAGCAGAATGATTCTTCCACTTTCAAAGTTCTTCTAGGGTAAGAAATTTTTATTTTAACTAGAAATAACCAGATATTACTCGATTTAGCTGCAACAACTCTCAAAAGCGCTGTACAAAAGAGAAATGTGGCTTCTACCTCCAAAAGTCATTAGAGATTTTTTTGTTGTTGTTCTTATTAAGGCACCCAGACCACATAATATTACACCAAGCCAGAGGACCAATTCTCTTCATGGAGTAGAATAGCAATTGGCTTTTTACTCATTAAATTCTTACAGCAATGAGCAATGACTTGCTTTCTCATTTTGTTTCTCTTTGAATATTAGATGAAGTTGATTTTTTTCCAAGGCTGCTTCCCATCACCAGCATTCCTGATCCTTTGACCTATGTAGCTATTAATATGCTGTCCACATATGTTTGGGCTCCTTAGCAACCAGAGTTAACCTTCTGTTGACTCCAAGTCAGTTCTTACCTTGTTAATGAAACTGATTTTTTTTCTTTCTAAACATAATAATTTTATCCGGTTAAAAAAAAAGCTATACATATATAATCCATTGGTTTTCTGAATCTTTTTTTCCCCAAGAACTTTATGGGCCATGCATTCTCATATTCTGTTTGAGAAAGACATGTTCATTTGTGGTAATTCTAAAAATTAGGTTTCTATAGCTACCTTTCAATTGTTTGGGGGGGAAGTGCTGGAGGCAATATTTTACCTTTATTCTAAAAAAGTTAATTCTTTTGAACATAGGTGAAGGATTATATTTACATCTTCTGGAGCTAATGATTAAAAAGCAAAATATTGGAACTATAGCAAAAGACAATTTGTCTTTTTCAAAGGCACTTCTCCATACTCCAAACTCACCCCCATCATCTTATACTGTAATTGCCTATTAGCCATTTGTACCCTAAAAGATAAGAAGCTCATGGAAGGTAAAATTATATCACAATGACCATTTTATTTGTGGGCACATGGTCTGGCAGGTGGTATACAGTTGATAAGTATTTCACTGGTGTTAATTTTATATTCAATTCAAAAGTCTGATTTTTCATTAGTCACAATTTTAGTTAGACTAACTCACATATCTACGGCCCCAACATTTATGAAGTGAGTTTTAATCAAACAATGTCACAGTTCAAAAAGATATGTCCAATTTCTGACATTTAATGATCTGTATATAAACAGTAAGCATCTTTATGGGAGTCACAAAAACAATGCTAATTTATGAGTTTTGAATCTTTTTGTTCTGATTTAGCCTTTCCTACTAACTGGTGGTAATATTTGGCCAAGTCACTTTAATCACACTGGATCTTATGTCCTAAAACATTAAAGTGGGAAAACGGATTAAATAAATTGTTTCCAAGTATTTAGCTGGGTCCAGCTTTAAAACTCTGATCAGGCATGAATATGTAAGCATACTACTGATAAAGCAAGCCCTTGTCAACACTAGAGGGAGCCACATTCATGCCATCACTTGGGAAGGTTAGGAAGAATTCAAGGCAAAGCATCCTTAAATGGAAAACTAACTTTCCAGGATGAGAGAAACTAAGTACCAAGTGAAAGGTCCATATTATTTAGTCACCCCATCATCCCTCTCTTTGGATATCAAAGCCCCTCACACTTGACTTGCTGCAGCAGACCTTTGGGCTTTAATTCTAATTCTAAAAGAACCAAGTTGGCTTGAGCCATTTCTACAGATTTCTTTCCTCATTCAACCTACTTTATTTCATAATCAAATTAACAACAACAAAATGCAAAGCAATCAATACTATTATTGGAAAATCCATGAGGAAATGAGATAGAGGAGAAAGAGCCATATCACATTGAAGCTGTAATCTAGGAACATCAGTAGCATTAACTGCAACTGAATTCATTGGCAGGCCTGCCACTCTAACCCAAACTTCCACAGGTATTTTAAAAATAATGAAACTACACAAAAAGAGGAACAATATTGAGGAAAAGAAAGAATCAACATAGCTCTACAACGGGGAACAGGAAATGCCTGCCCCAGCAAATGGCTATCATAACCCTCTTGGGTTCTGCTCACATTAAGAATCTGGAAAGAAAATGGTCTAGTGACAAGATAAGGGGAGGGAAGGAAAATGAAAAAGCTTTTCTAAATTTAAAGCCTACTAAGAAATCCCAATTCCGAAAATCATCCATGGCCTTGAAAATGTATGACCTCAACTGTTATGGAACAGTGAAATGAAGAATTAAAAAAACCTCTCCAATGATTCCAACTTATGCTTCTTTTTGCCCAAAGGCACAAAGGCATGTTAACAAGATAGAGGGCATAAACCAAGGATATTACAGAATGTGCTCTGTGGAAGAAAGATAAATTCAATCCTGAAGAGCCTCTTGTATTTAAATTTCATAGATTAACACAGAGAAAGCAAATTCTCAGTAGTTTGAAATGGACCACCTACTTTTTAGGACACGGCCTGTACCTGAGTAAAAATAGTTTATAAAGCAACTCTGAAGAGTGACTTTGTAGATTAAGAGAAAAAAAATCTACTAGAATAAGAAAAACAGCTCTTTTTCACTAAAAAATGCAAACTCAGGTCTCCAGAGGTAAAATACAGCGTTAAAACCCACCAGGTTAAATCAACTTATACCTATGGATTGAAGTAGTTGAGAAACTTGTTTCTTATTTCAAGTACTCCAGAGATATCACAACTTCAGAATCAAAAAGGTTTCTCTTTTCTTTTAGGGTAGTAAAAGTTTTTCTAAACAGCTTTTTCAATCTTTGTAGGAAACATAAGGAAAATATACTTTATTGCTAAAAAGGGGAACAACTGTTTTCGTCCCTTATTGAGGACACATACCAAAGGATTTCTGATTCACTCTTGCTTCATACTGACCTTTAAAATGTTTCGGCCATCAAATGATTCTCTTTCCTTGAAGATATATTTGCCATCTGCTGTATAGAGATTATATCTGCCTTCAGCTGTAAATATTCCAAAGATAATGTTAGAAAAGAAGCTGAGTTATTTATCTGTTTGTTTTCCCTTAGATTGCTATAGGTCAACTAGCAAAATTTTCATGGTTATGAAAGTGATTATGTAGAGGGGCAGACATCAGGCTGTGAGTCAAGAGATCCAGGGGCTAGTCTCAATTTTGTCATCAACTCATTCAATATACATTTATTCATTCCACATTGCCCAAGTACCACTGCACATTAACAATGTAACTAGCTATGTTCTTAGGCAAATTATGTCTCCTCTGTGGATCTCAGTTCCTCATTTACAAAATTAGAGGTTAAGATTAGGTGATCTCCAAGGGCTGCTTACAATCTAAAACCCCAAGAATTTGTATAAACTACACACATTTTTAAATAAGTACAAGCACAAAGAAGTTCACATATTAACTAGTCAAAAACACTGACAATCGTGCTTTTGGTTAATTTAAGGATGCCCGCCAAATGAGAAAGATCCCTTTAGTTGCAATCAAAGGTATACTTACAGACAGTCTACAATAAAATGTAGTAAATCTATGACTTTAGCCTCATCAAGATTGCACTCTAATTCCTTGAGTTAATTTAGCTTGCTAATTCTAAAACATGTCCTTAAAGTGTAGCAAGAAAAAGGATATGGACGGGAGAAACAAAAAGAGAACATCTTATTCCATGTCCTTTTCAAGATTCAAAGCATCCTCAAGAATTACCTAACTCAGAATATTTTATGAAACATCAGCCATGTGAAATAGTACAGCCACTTTGGAAAACAGATGGACAGGACAGTTTCTCACAAAGTTAAACACAGTTAACATATAACTCACTCTTAAGTATATACCCAAAAGAAATGAAAACATACCCACATAAAACCTTGTATATAAATATTCACAGCAAAGGCATTATTCATAGCAATCAAAAAACTGAATTGAAACAACACAAATGTCCATCAACCGACTGAGTATATGGTTAAGTAAAATACTGTATATCCATTTATTATTCAGAAATAAAAAGGAATGAAGTATGACACATGCTATATAACATGAGTGAACCTTGTAAACATTCTACCAAGTGAAAGAAGAAAAGTACATATTGCATGATTCTATTTACATGAAAATCCAGAAAAGGCAAATTCAAAGGACAGAAATAGAGTAATGGTGCCTAAGACTGAAAGGCTAAAAGAAAATAGAAAAATCGCTGCCCATGTGTATATGGTTTCTTTATAGGGTGATGAAAATGTTCTAAATTTGATTGTGGGAACCATATGATCTAGCAATTTCACTCCTAGTTACATACCCAAACAATACAAAAAATGATTTGAAGGGAAATATCTATGCCTATGTTCATATTTACATGTATGTAAATATTTACAATAGTCAAACTATGGAAACTCCTAAGTGCTCCAAAACATATGAATGGATCAGGAAGATGTGGTATATATACACACACAATGAAATACTACTGAGCTAAAGAAAAAGATAACTTTCGTCATTTGTGACAACATGGATGGAACCAGGAGGGATTAAGCTATGAGGAAAATCGGAAGAAGAAAGACAACAGCAGATGGTGTCACTTATATATGGGATATAGAAAAATAAAACAAAGGGTTAAAGTCAAACTAGTAACAAACCCTAGAAATTTGACAGTAGACTGAGGCGACCAGAGGGGAGAGGAGGAGCAGGAGCGAGAACAAAGCCGGGTGGGAGCACAATGGACTATGGGCACATTGGTGGTAGGTGTGATATAGTAACAGCAGCTGAAGTGGGGAGATTCTACACCTCTAAAATACAAACAATGCTATAAGCCACTGTTACCTCAATAAAAAACTGATTGTGGTAATGGCTATATAACTCAAATCATTGAATTTTATACTTTAAATGAGTAAGTCAAACACTACACAAATCATATCTCAATATATGAAGATGTTATATTTTAAATATCTGTAAGTAGGAAGGGATAATGGGCTATGAACTCTGAATATTTTCTTATATGAAGCTCTAGAGCTAACTGAATAAAAATCAGGATCTACAAAATTTAAAAGATATAGATCCCTAAGCAATTCAACCCTTTTATGTAAAGCAGTTAGTTAATAGTGGGGCATGGGATCATTGTGAGAACGCTGAACTAAGATTTAAGGACTAAACAGATAGAATGTACCACTAATAGCATTAACTGTATGATAAAATACTGTCTATACTTGCACTGTGAAAAGTAGTAGCAGCAGCCACATATGATTATTTAAATTTAAATTCAATTTGGTTATATTAAAAGTTATCGGTCTCATTGGCTACCTTCGAGTGCTCAAAAACCACATACAGAGAGTACTTATTATGGGGGACATCAAACATATAGAATATATCTAACACAAACGAAATTCTAATGGATGGTGCTATATACAATGTATCTTCTGAAACAATGAATTCAGAATGTACTTCAGAGCTCTGAAACTACCTCTACATAATGATGCACATCACCCCGGGGATCTAACTTGGTTTCCAAAGTTAAAATTTTCCAAAACAAAATAAATACCACACCCTCCTTAAAATGTTCCCATTGGACAAGCTATATTACAATATGTAAATACCAAATATTCCAATATTGTGCAACATTACTGTTCAAATAAAACAAATGTATTCCATCACAACAAATCTAGAGCTCTGGACACTATTAGCTACCCACTCAAGAGTCCACAGGCTTTGATTGGGTCATTTGTATTTTTTTTTTTAAGGTTTATTTATTTATGCACACAAGAGCTGCGGTGTAGGCCAGAGGTGTGGGGTGGTGAGAGGATTCACCAGAGATAGAGTGGGGAGCAGAATAGGAAGACCAGCCAAAACACACTGCTGAGGGGAGCAGCGGGTGAGGCAGGAGAGGTCGCTGCACCGTGTGGGCTGCACCGTGTGGGAATCTCCCTGGCCGGGGATCGAACTTGTGCTGCAGTGGCTCTGGCTAGCTTCACAGTGCTGCACTTAACCTGGTGAGCCACCAGGGAGGCCCCATTTGTATCTTTTTTGATCTCAGAGTTTCTACAGGTAAAATGACTATCTTAAAGTAATTTTTGAAAGTATATATATATATATATGAAAGTATATATGAATAATATTTAAAAGAAATAGAAAAGTCAAACAAAGGGTAAAACAAACCTTGAAAGCTGACCATAGATATGAGGCATCCATGAGGGAAGAGAGAGAGGGTAGGAGAGGAAAGGGCTGAAAACAGTCGGGGGAAGAGCGCAAGGGAATATGGTAATGGATACAGGTGCTCTGGTGGTAGGAGAACTATGGTGACTAGCAACTGAGGGGAGAAATCATACATTGTCCAAATATTAAATAGTAAAAAAAAGTATTTAAAAGGAAAATGATTTACTTTTAAAAGCTGAAATAAGGTACAATCTAGAATCACTAAACATTAAGGGAACTAAAAATTGGAGAGCTACATATCTCTTAGTCTGGTAATAGTTCCAATAACCAACAGGGTTAATATCAAAGATTTTAAATTGGGATCTTTGGTATATATCTAAGAGAAATTAAAAGAGGTACCCTGACAAAAAAAGGACACACGAACTATCCTATTATAATTATGCAAGTAGTTTATGGGTTCAAGTCCTGATGGAGTCTTCTTCCAATTTAGACTTTCTTAAACCAAGGTCAGGGCCCTACAAAGGAAATAACACCTGGATATGGGATTTTGGTACTGGTATATTTTAAACAAGTTTTGGAAGGAAAAGCTACATGTAAATTCAATTTGTGGTTCCTGATTAGATACTTAATGTGCTAGAGAAACTTTCACTTGGGGATTGGGAGTGAGAAGAAAAGAATCTATTTTAAGATGTAGATCATTATTCCAAATCAAGGGTTAACACATGTATTTTTATATGAAGGCTCAGTCAGAGTCCATGGGGGGCAAAAAACTATTACCTTAAAACAAGGGTTCTGGGGCCTCCCTGGTGGTACAATGGGTTAAGTCGCAACACTGTGAAGCTTTCCAGAGCCAATGCCCCCACCAGTTTGATCCCGGCCAGGGAGCTTCCCACATGGCGCAGCAGACCTCTCCTGTCTCTCCCACTGTTCCCCCTCAGCAGTGTACTTCAGTAGATCTGCCTGTTCTGCTCCCCACTCTGTCTCTAGTGAATCCTCTCACCACTGCACACCTCTGTATGTATAAATAAAAAAAAGAAGAAAAATAAATAAATAAAACAAGGTCTCTCAACCTTGGTGCTAATGACATTTGGGCTGAATATTTCTTTGCTGGGGTGGGGGGCTGTGCTGTGCACTGTAGAACAATGAGCAGCGTCCCTGGCTTTTACCCACAAGGTGCTAGCAGCAACCTACCCCCCTTGACTGTGACAACCAAAAATGTTCCCAGGAAATCCCAACGTCCTCTGGGATGCAAAACTGTCCCTAGTTGAGAACCATTGATCTAACATTTACTTTCACAAATTAATTTTCTTTTCTTCTTTTAAAAGGAAAAAAAGCTATCAAGGGTTGTATGGGCCATACTTACTCTACAGTAATTATTCATTATTTGCCTAAAATTTACCTAGGCGGCCTATATTTCTATTTGCTACATCTGACAGCACTAGTGACCAAAATAAAGGATTTGGAAAGCCACAGTCCAATGCTAGATATGTCCCTGCCCACTTCCAGTGTGCTCATCATAAATTAATAGACCTAAAAAAGAAGGTCTATCAAGAGATTCTTGGGTAGCCAGGGATACCATAAGGCCTTGCTGATCATAAACAATGCTACAGTTCTATGGAGGACTTACCATTGGGGTCTTTTCTGAGTAGAGTATTCATGACTGTTGCATGGAGTTTCACAGTATTCCACTCTTTCACCATTAGTCCAGAAGCCTGAAAACGTTCCAGAACTCGATCAACTAATTCCTGCAGCCTACAGACATTGAAGAAAGAGCACAGAAATCTTAGTAAACTCCTGAACCCCTAATTTCTTTTTTTTTAAAGATTTATTTATTTATGTATACAAACTGGGGTACAGACCAGAGGTGTGGGGTGGCGAGAGCGTTCACCAGAGACAGAGTGGGGAGCAGAACAGACAGATCGACGGAAACACACTGCTGAGGGGAGCAGCGGGCAAGGCAGGAGAGATCTGCTGTGCCATGTGGGAATCTCCCTGGGGGTGCGTCGAACTCGCGTCGCCACTGCGGACAGCTCCACAGCGCAGCACCCAACCGCTGCGCCACCAGGGAAGCCCTCAAACCCTAATTTCTAATTCAACAATGGTTATGGAGCATCTGCTACAGGTAAGTCACTGTACAAGGCCCTGCATGAGAAGAGGAAGAAAGCTACCATCTCAATGGAATTCAGAATCATCTTAAGAGGATAGCTGTGGAAACAAATAACCTGTATAAAACATCATGGTGAATGGTAAGGGAGTGATCCACTACATGGGGAGGGCCAGCTCTTCACAGGAAGTTTAAACATGGTCTTGAAGGAACACAGAAAATCATCTTGGGAATAGGGGTCAAGAAGTTAGGCTCAACAGGAAGTTACCCAAAAGGAAGAGCTTTTTTTTTTTTATTGGTTCATCCAGTTCAGAACCAAATGCTAATATGGTCAATGTATTTCGCCAAGATCAAATAAAGTTTGGTAAATTTGCTCAACTAACAAGGAACATGACCGTGAAAGCTCCAGCAGCCTTGATCACCATGCCAATGTTTAAATGAGATGGAGGTGCAGCACCAATGAAGACAACCACAGGAAAATACACAGGCTGCATGACTGATTCCCCATATAGAAGCCTGGTGGCTCTAAACACTAAGGGTTCTGCAATGGTTGAGTTCTATTTCAATGATGGCCATTCAATCTAATAGCTCTACCAGAATCAAGTCTAGCCCAAAAAGTTTTTATTTTATTCAGATGTTTTGCTCATCATATTAAAGAATGCCCTTTAACATTTCTTATAAGGCCAGTCTTGTGGTAAGGTCCTTCAGAATTTATTTCTCTGGAAAACTTTCCTTCAGTCTGAAGAACACTTTTGCTGACAGTTGCTGAGGGGTTGTTATAATGGCAAATGTCTGGTGGGACAGAGCCTGGTCCTAGGCCTGAGAAAGCAGCCTCATCTGTGATCACCCATTCATCTAATGGTAAATATGAGTCTATGGCTTTGCATAACATGCCAAAACACCCACCACGGAGCCTGGAAGAGTGCTCAGTGAGCACTGGTGCTGACTCGGAGGTGCACATCAAATGACAGAGCAGTGCACTTGGTGAAGAGTGCAGGGAGCCTACACCTCTTAACCTTTCCTTAGCCGCTTCTGAGATTTGTGCTGCATGCTAATTGACTTCCCTAGCTCAAAATAATCTTTTACTAGTCACCATGCACAACAGATTTCACATTTTTTAGGTTTTACATTTTTGATGTACTAGGAACAGCCTTTGTGTCAAAGACAGTTCCTTCTCTTTGACACAAAGACTGTTCCTTCTCCTGTATGCCAATAGCCCTGGGATATTTACAGAGTTCATGAATCTTCCATTGCTTTCCAGGTGGAGCTTTTGTGTAAGCACTGTGGCCAGTGAGTGGTTTGTCCTGAGCAGGGCTGGATGGGTTTGTTTCATGTGTGATATGGGCTCCAAGTGGACAGCAGCCGCTGGTACCTTCCCCCCTTGTTATCTTTCACTCACTTAGACATGGGCAAAATCACCCTTTTCTGTATATGTTGCTGCAAGAGGGAATTATTCTAGAAACTGAATTAGAACAAAAGATTCTCTTCCCTTTCATGCTTTTCACGTTCCAAAGTTCCAAATTAACCTTTTTAAAGATCTATTTTCTTTGTCTTAATTGTTTTTACTAAATACTATCTACTAATCAAAGAATACTTATAACACAACTAAGCCATAACTAATAATAATAAAATAAATAGCATGTCCCTACCATCCACCTTCTAAATAGAACACAGGGCCAGGACTAGGGTGAAGTGAGATACCTTCCTTGGGCACAAAACTTAAGTGGGTCCCCCCAAAACAGTAATAGACATAAATAATTCTTAATGCAATATTTTTAAAAGTCGAAATTAATTTCCCCAAAATCCATGGGAATATCCATGAATAGGCTATCAAAGTTTTAAGTGAAGATGGGACCTCTATTACTGAGTTCTCCTTTTGCCTCAGGCTTGGCATAGTATAAAACAGTACAAAATACTATTCCATCGGGATGCTCCCTGTGCTGGAGACCCCAATGATTCCCTGCTGTCAGCCACAGCACATGCTGGAACAGCCTCCTGACCTCAGCACCCCTCAACATTTTCTTATCAGGCTTCTTCCACTTAGCAACAATCCAACTGCACCTTGGTGCCTTCTACTCCCTCGGCCCCTCACATCTACCCTGTTTCCTCCACTTACGTGAATCTTCTATCTCTTCAGGCCCAATTCAATTCCCACTTTTCCAAGCATCCTTTCTAACTACCCTAGTATCCCCACACCCCTAGATCCATGAGCAGTAATTTTTTTTTTAAAGATTTACTTATTTATACATACAAGCTGGGGTAGAGGCCAGAGGCGTGGGGCGGCGAGAGGGTTCACCAGAGTCAGAGTGGGGAGTAGAACAGGCAGATCAGAAATATACTGCCTTTTTTTTTTTTTAACATACAAGCTGGGGTACAGGCCAGAGGCATGGGGCGGTGAGAGGGTTCACCAGAGACAGAGTGGGGAGCAGAACAGGCAGATCAGAAGTACACTGCTGAGGGGAGCAGCGGGCGAGGCAGGAGAGGTCTGCCGCACCATGTGGGATTCTCCCCGGCTGGGCGTCAGACTCGCATCGTGCGCTGCCGACAGCTCCACAGCGCAGCACTGCTGCGCCACCAGGGAGGCCCCTCATGAGCAATAATTTTTAATCTTCTCTGATACATTGCCTCACTTAGAGTATATACTTTACTTAGTATTCTCAGGGATGGTCCTTACCATTTCATATTTGTCTGTCATTCCCCTATTAGATTATATGCTCCTCAGAAACATGTTATATTTGTCTTATATCTACCATAATGCATTATACTTAGCTTTTGGCAACTATTGGCTGTGAATGATTAGCTGGTAGATTTGACTGATTAAAAAGTGAGAAGTGAATGTAAAAAATGAAATAAACATGGTCTTCCCAGCAAAGGAAAGAGAAGGAAACAGCAAAGACAATCAATAAGGATGAGAAATAAGACAAGGAAAACTTCAGGAAGGCTGGAAGGAGAATTATAAGGGGGGGAGAAAAGAATAATCAACACAGTACAATACTGTACTGTAAAAATGAGCCAAAAAGGCTCCATACTTCTCACAATCAGAATGTTATCAGAAATCTTTGCCAAAGGAATTTTACTGGCACACTGGAGATAAAACCCTTGTTACAGAAGACCAAGGGAAAAACCAGAGCAAGGAGGATGGAGTAAGTACACTTTAACTCACCCTTTCACGAAACTTGAAAGGAAGGAGAGAAACTAATGCTTTGGTAATTTGAAGATAGAGTTGGAAGCAGGTTGTGTTTGTTTGAGGAGAAAGAGTTGAAAATGCTTATTGACAAAAAGAAATTATCCAATAAGGAAAAGGAAACTTTTAGACAATGAGGGAATTGACAGAACAGTATCTCCAAAAAGATGGAAAAGCTGACCTGCTCAATAGGTGATAAGAAATCAGAGGTGGACAAAACAAGTCCTTGACATTTAGCAACTTATACTCAAGTAGAAGGAGACACAGACAGAAAACAAATACTTAGAATATCAGGAGGTGGTAAGAGCCATGAACAAAATGAAATGGAAAAATAGGAGGAGAGACTGGAGTAGGGGAGGGAAGGTAAGTACTGTTTTAGACTGGCTGATCAGGGCAGGCCTCCCTGATTGACATTCGTTCCTAAGGGAACAGTGGTCCAGAGAAAGGGAATGACAGGTACAGATATCTGAGGCAGTATATATGTAGTAACTGAAATAGTAAGAAGCTAGTATATGGTGAAGATGAAGAGAGAGTAATGAGGCCGGAGAGGTAGGGAGAATTAAAAAGATACATAGGCTCTTAGGCCATTGTAAGGAATTTAGCTTTCACTCTGAGGGAGGTGGGAACGTTTTGGAAGGTATTCAGCAGAAGAACATGATCTGACTGTCATTTTAAAAGGAAGCCTTGGTCATGAAACATTTTTCTGAAATACCATTTTAGATACCATTTAGATTAATTTAACCTATCAATGAGAAAGGCAAACCATTAAAATATTGGTAAAGATGGAGAAAGAGAATTCAAGAACCTGACTCTGTCCTCACATTCCTAAGGGTAAAATAAAATACATTCATATTGCACATAACTGCTTTTGCAGTTAATCAATTTAATTAATTAATTGTGCATGTGAATTTCCAAGCAAAGACCTGCATTATGATGGGTCTAAAGATTCTGATTAACTAACATCATTGCAGAACCATGAAGTTTTTAAATGTTTCCAAATATTACATCGTAACTTAAGTCTGAATATAAAAAGCACTGTAAAGTCTACAATTACAAACCACAACAGAATGATACCTCATTTTTCTTTCTCCTTTATTAACGAAAAAGAAGTAGGGAAATTTCATTGTATTTATAACAGGGAGCAGAAATACTAGAGGAAGGGAATTAAATAGATTAATGAAGGGAACAAGTTTCCAGCTCTGTCTTTTTGAAAAAACTAAGGCTTCTGTTCAATTCACAGATTTAGAACTTTGAAGGAATAAAAGCCTAAATCCTAGTCTAACACGCTCATTTTAGACAAAAGGAAGTGAAGCACAGACAAGTTGAGCCGCTCAAAGTCAGGACAGAGAAACCAGGATTCAAGACTCCTGGCAGCCAGTTCTGCTCCATTATCAATTCACTGTGCAACCCGGGAGGTCTGGCTCTTTGTCTTACTCACTGAATTATCCTGCACCTAAGTTAAAACCTAATTAATATCTAACAGGTGCTCAAAAATAGCTGTTGCAAGCATGCATGAATTCATAGGTGACAAATATTTTGGAATTATTTTAAGATAACTTAAGAGTCCTTGGCACAATCTGCAAATTGCCAGGTTGATGTTACAGATACTACATTTGACAAAATGTCAGTATATTTCTAACAGTATAGTTTTTTTATTCTTATTCTTCATTGATTATTTCCTGAGAAAGAATGAGTCACAAAACTACTCCCTGCCTTTGCTCCTCATGAGTGGGTTAAAAATAATACTGGGTTGCTATAAGAAAAACAATTATTCTTAAGCAGTTGTTCATTTAGCGGTGCTTACTTAGGTTTGAAAACAGACACCAGTTATTAATGCCTTAAGATGATAAACTTTTAGTTCAGAGGCCTGGAAGTATTACAAAGCTCAAGCAGCCCACAGACATCCTCAAAGAGATGGAATTGGACTGATTGTCATGGTTCCCAACATGTACAAATTTTAGACTTTTGCTTATGTTTTCTCCCCCCCAATTTAATTAATATTAGTCCAATTAATATTTCTCAAGTACTTACAAACTGAGAGATGGCACAATGGGGTTGGCTGTACAGTTGTGAAATTTAATTATATTTACATACATATATTTTGCTCACCAACCTTCTCAAGAGTGGTCTGTCCAATTATTCATAACCCCCTTTTTCTACCAAATCATAAACCCAGGTTTTACAGTCAAACAGAACCAGATCAAACCACAATTTTACACTTATAAACATGTACTAATTACTACTGACCTTGACTTGACTAACTTACCAAGTATACCTAATTAAGTATAACGCTTGTCTGTTATACAAACATTGTCTAAAAAAAAAAAAAGAGCTCAGTTAAGTTAAAAGGAAAAAAGTGTGCTATTCAGAAATAAGTATTGATAATTTTTTTATGTATTCATATTAAATAATCTATTTCTTTTATTCTTTTTCCTACTTTTGAAAGGGAAAAATTGTTTTGTGATCTGTTTTTATCATATAACACTCCAAAGTGAATATTTTCCATTATGTAATTTTTAGTCAATCCATATTACTCTTTATTGTATATTCTATAGTTTATTTCCCATCAATCAAATTTTAATGATTTAGATTATTTCCAGTCTCCACTGTTACACATAATACTATCATACATATATATCCACATTTACCATAAATTTTATTAATTTCATTAGATAAATTCCTATAGGAAGAATTAGAAAGTCTCATTAGTATAAAATAAAACTCTTGGTATTAAGTGCCAGCTTGAATTCTGGAAAGTTTGTATTAATTTATACTTTTTTAGCCATAATAATCTTCTCATGTCACTTAACAGGTGTAGACTTAGTTTCTCCTGCTTTAAAAATTATTTTAATAGATTTGTTTTTGGATTTAAGGTCCTTGGTAAAGGTAATTTTACCCAATTTTGTATCTCTCCTGCATTTGAGAGTGTCTGGCACTTTGTTAGTACTAACCTATCTGTTTCAGTTATTTCTCTTTGTCCACTCACTTGTTAGTACTTTGACTGAAAGCTTTTTTAAGTAGTTGTTAGATCTGTAAATTACATTTTGTCATCATCCTTTTAACTGTCTCTATTAATAGCTTAGGGATTCAACAGAACTTTCAGAACAATATGGTTAAGGTTAATGGTTACTGTAGCCAACCATGTTTTATTTCTGATTATAATGGAATAAACCCAATAAATTACCATTCAATGAAACTGTTGATTCTAGCTTTAAAATAGATATTTATCGTATTTGTCAATAGCTATTTCTTTTTTCTGAAAGTTTTCAAATGCAAAAAATGGGTTGAATTTCAGCAAAAGCCTTTTAGGCATTTATTTAAATATGCCTTTGTAATTTGATCTATTTAGTAAGATTATTAGATTTCCTAGTGTTACATCATGTTTGCATTTCTGAGATAAACCAACTTAGTCATAATGGATGATATTCATCTTACTCTGATACTCTACTTTCAGAAAACTGCCAAATCAAGCAGATTTTACTATTCTTGCATCCATCTACTGATTCTCATTGCTACTGTTCTAGTTCAAACCTTCTCAAATACATCAGTGTAGTGGCTTTTTTTTTTAAAGATTTATTTTTTATTTATACATATAAGCTGGGGTACAGGCCAGAGGCATGGGGTTGCGAGAGGGTTCACCAGAGCCAGAGCGGGGAGCAGAACAGGCAGATCAGAAATACACTGCTGAGGGGAGCAGCAGGCGAGGCAGGAGAGGTCTGCCGCACCATGTGGGATTCTCCCCAGCCGGGCGTCCAACTCGCGTCGCCGCTGCCGACAGCTCCACAGCGCAGCGCTTAACCACTGCGCCACCGGGGAGGCCCAGTGTAGTGGCTTTTAAAAATCCTCCCTTTCTTTTTCTGACTCTTCATTCAATTACATATGCATTCTACAACTGCATTAAAATTATATGCAATCATTAGGGGAAAACTGACAGTTTTGTAAAACTAAGTCTATCACATGGACATGATTTATAATTAATTTATATATTTAATTTATATATTTTTTATTTATAATTACTTTTCCTGAAGCACCTCATAGTTTTTGTTGCTACTAAAAATGAAAGGCATAATTTAAAAATGATATTTTCTGTTTGTTGCTGGTGGATAGAGAAGCGATTAATTTTATTACACGAATTTTAGAGTCAGTCACCTTGCTAAGCACTCACAATTTCTAATAACCTGGTCACTGCAGATAACTTTATTTCTGATTAGAAATGTGATTTCTGGGCCTCCCCGGTGGCGCAGTGGTTAAGCGCTACGCTGTGGAGCTGTCAGCAGCGGAGACACGAGTTCGACGCCCAGCTGGGGAGAATCCCACATGGTGCAGCAGACCTCTCCTGCCTCGCCTGCTGCTCCCCTCAGCAGTGTATTTCTGATCTGCCTGTTCTGCTCCCCACTGGTGAGCCCTCTCGCAGCCCCACGCCTCTGGCCTGTACCCCAGCTTGTATGTATAAATAAAATAAATCTTAAAAAAAATTATAAAGAAATGTGATTTCTAAGTTTTCTGAAGTAGAGTGTAGGAGTCAGATGAATATGATCCATTATGACTAAGTTGTTTTATCTCAGGAATACAAAGATGAGTAACACCAGGAAATGAAATAATAAAGGATACCACATTTACAAAATGTGATTTGTAAAATTTATTGGAATTATATTCTGTGATCTACTATGTACTCAACTTTTCCAACCATTCCAAGTGTCTGAAAAGAATATGAATTATCTAACTGCTGAGTATATAATTCCAGAGATGGTGATTTAAACTTGCTGAACTGTTAGCAAGTTTTCTGTATCGTTACTGATTTTCCATCTGCTTGATATGCTAATAACTGAAAGATTACTGTAATCTCCTATGATGATGGATTATTCAATTTCTTCCCAATAAATATTATACAAATTTGGCTTAATCTACTTTGAGGCCATTTCTAGGTTCATATAATTTTAGGATCATTGTATCTTCTGGTAAACTTTTATCACTATCTAATAGTCCTCTTTATTCCTAAAAATGCATTTTTTAAGCATATCATGTTAGATATTAGTTCTGTTACATCAACTTTCTCTTATTTGTCTAGCATATCTTTTTCATTTCTATTATTTCAGCCTTATGCTGTGAATATATTTTGTATATACAGCATAGAGCTGAATTCTGTTTACATCTAATCTTGTATCTTTCTTAATTGGTGAGTCTATTTTGTTAGCATATATTGTAATTATTATATGTTTGAACTTTTTCCTATCTTAAAATTTAATTTCTACTTCCATTTTTTGGATTGAATTTGTATTTGTACCTTTTCATTCTATTTTTTTTGAAATCTATATACTCTACTTTTATACTTAATTTAAAACTTTTACTGTGCCCAATAAAAACCACAATGAGATACCGCCTTACACCAACAAGAATGGTACACATTAAAAAAACAGAAAACAACAAATGTTGGTGAGGATGAGAAGAAAAAGGAACAACTCCTACACTGTTGGTGGGAATGCAAACTGGTCCAACTTCTATGGAAAGATGTATGGCAGTTCCTCAAACAACTAAAAATGGAACTTGTATACGACCCAGCAATTCCACTCCTAGGAATATACCCAAAGGACACAAAAACATTAAATCAAAAGGACACATGCGCACCTATGTTTATTGCAGCACTATTTACAATAGCTAAGATATGGAAACAATCCAAATGTCCAAAAACTGATGACTAGATCAAGAAGATGTGGTACATGTACACTATAGAATACTATTCAGCAAACAAAAATGATAAACTAATGCAATTCACAGCAACATGAATGTAGCTAGAAGGGAACATGCTCAGTGAAATAAGCCAGAAGGAAAAAGAAAAATATTGAATGGTTTCACTTATAGGAGGAATATAGGGGAGCCAAACGAGAGATCAGGAGGAGAATATAGCACACAAAACAAAAACTAGCAGGCAACCATAAATAAGAGACATTCTACAGAAAAGGGGGAGGAAGAGGGACCAAAACAGGGGAAAAAAAGAGTACAAGGGACTATGGTGATGGTTCACAGGTAAATTGGTGGTGGGAAACCTATGGGGAATACAAAATAATGTAAAGGATATAAATTAAAATAAAAATTCAAAAAAATTTTACTATGCCCATAAAGCTTAACAAAATTAAATAATATCTTAACAATTATTTTCCAAATAATAAAAATACCTAGAATATTTCAACTTCAGAATTCCCTTTAGTTCTGATTTACATGTTGTTAGTTGATGTACATTAGCTAAACAGTGCTAATTCTATAATTTTATTTTTAAGATTTATTTACTTATGCATACAAGCTGGGGTATAGGCCAGAGGTATGAGAGGATTCACCAGAGACAGAGTGGGGAACAGAACAGGCAGACTGACTGAAATACACTGCTGAAGGGAGCAGTGGGCGAGACAGGAGAGGTCTTGCTATGCCATGTGGGAAGCTCCCTGGCTGGGGTATTGAACCAGTGCTGCAGTGGTACTGGATAGCTTCACAGTGGTGTGACTTAACCTGTTGTGCCACCTGGAAGGTCCTAGTTCTATAACACTGGCAAACAAATTTTTACAAAAGTCATGCTACTGAAATAAAATTTGTAAAATATCAATTTGTATGTGCTCAACACAAATATGACAGTCAAATTCTAATTTTGGCTCTAGTTTCTTTTGTAATCTGCAATAAATTGATGTTTACATCACAAAATGCATGCCAACAGTAATAGGTCTATGGTTAATACCTGTAAAAAATCAAGTCATAGACTACTTAGATGTCTTCGCTTGTCTTTCATACAGCTGTTCAGGAATAGAATAGATGGAAGATGGTTTCCATTGTGCAAAAGCACAGCCTTAAGTCTCAGTTTTGAATAGTCTAGAAATAGTCTCGATTCTCGTGGGTCATGAGTGATTTCTAAGGCATTCATGAGGCCCTCAATATCAGAACAGAATACCAGAATACTTTCCTTTCTGAAGAAAGGCTCCAACTTCTGGTGGCGCTTTTGATATAAAGTAATTGTGACATCTTCTTCTAGAAGATTCCATGGTTGGAGTCTTAATCCTAGCAATTCTGCTTTGTTCTTGGTTAAGTCCAAATCACGAACCAGATCATTGAGTTCTTCCTGTGTTAGTCTGTGTGGGGTTGATGATGCACCACAGTGAAAATCTGGATCACTGCATGCTGATGTAACAGGAGGAGAACAGGTCGGCTCACCCTTGTCCTCAACAGATGAATCAAGAGACTATTCTGCTGGAGATTCTGGAAGAGGAAGTCCCTCACCATGTGGAACTGGTCTCAATGCAGATGCAGTGTTTGGGTATACTATTCTCGACTTTTTTTGTTGTTGTTATTCATGTATTTTACATTATTGCGTGTTCCCGATAGGTTACCCACCACCTGTTCACCCATGAAGCCATCGCCATAGTCCCCCATGCTCCCCTCTTCCCCCCTCTTGAGCCCTTACCCTCTCCTCCTTCCCTGCTGAATGTCGCATTCTTATTTAGCTCCCCTATATTCCTGTTATAAGTGAAACCATTCGATACTTTTCTCTTTCTTTCTGGCTTATTTCACTGATCATGATCCCTTCTAGTTCCATCCATGTTGCTGCGAATTGCATGTGTTTGTCTTTTTTAAACGCTGAATAGTATTCCATCGTACATATGTACCACATCTTCTTGATCCAGTCATCTATTTTTGGGCATCTGGGTTGTTTCCTTACCTTAGCTACTGTAAACAGTGCTGCAATAAACATGCAGGTGCATGTATCCTTTTGGATTAGTGTTTTTGTGTCCTTTGGGTAGATTCCCAGAAGTGGTATTGCCGGGTCATATGGAAGCTCCATTTCTAGCAGATTAAGGAACCGCCATACGGCTTTCCATAGTGGTTGGATCAATTTACATTCCCACCAGCAGTGTAGGAGTGTTCCTTTTTCTCCACATCTTCGCCAACATTTGTTGTTACCTATTTTTTTAATGTGCACCGTCCTCACTGGCATGAGGTGGTATCTCACTATGGTTTTAATTTGCATTTCCCTGATTAAGTGATGTTGAACATTTTTTCATATACCTGTTGGTCATTTGCTTTTCTTCTTTGGAGAAGTGTCTTTTCAGCTCTTCTGCCCATTTTTTGACTGGATTGATGACTTTGTTTTGTTCAGTTGTGTGAGCTCTTTGTAGATTTTTGTTTTCAGTCCTTTATCAGTTGTATTGTGTGCAAAGATCTTCTCCCAATTAGTAGGGTGTCTGTTTGTTTTGATAATTGTCTCCTTTGCTGTACAGAAGCTTTTTAGTTTGATGTAGTCCCAGTTGTTTATCTTTTCTTTTACTTCCTTTGCTATGAGAAAGTGCTTTTAAAGATTTTGCTGAGATGTATGTCATGTAGAGTTTTGCCTATGTTTTCTTCTATAAACTTTATGGTTTGGGGTCTTATCTCCAGGTCTTTTATCCATTTTGAGTTGTTTTTTGTGCATGGTGTGAGGTAGTAGTCTAACTTCATTTTTTTGCATGTAGCAGTCCAGTTTTCCCAACACCATTTATTGAACAAGCTAATCTTGTTTCATTGCATATTCTTTGCTCCTTTGTCGAAGATTAGTTGTCCATAAATAAGTGGATTTATTTCTGGGTTTTCTGTTCAATTCCATTGGTCTGTGTATCTGTTTTTGCTCCAGTATCATGCTGTTTTAATTATTATGGCTTTGTAGCATAGTTTGAAATCAGGGAGTGTAATCCCTCCATTTATATTCTTTTTAGTCAGGAGAGCTTTAGCTATTCGAGGTTTTTTGTGGTTCCATATGAATTTCATCAATATCCATTCTATTTCTTTGAAGAATGTCATTGAGATTTTTATTGGAATAGCATTGAATCTGTAGATTGCTTTTGGTAGGATGGCCATTTTGATGATGTTGATTCTTCCAATCCATGAGCAGGGGATGCCTTTCCATTTTTTTGTGTCCTCCTCTATTTCTTTTAACAGTGTCCTGTAGTTTTCTTTGTATAAGTCCTTTACCTCTTTTGTTAGGTTTATTCCCAGGTACTTAAATTTTTTTGTTTCGATTTTGAAAGGGATAATTCTTTTAATTTCTTCTTCTTCAGACTGAGTGTTTGAATATAGAAAGGCTACTGATTTTTGTGCATTGATTTTGTATCCTGCTACGTTACTGAATTGGTCTATAGTTTTAAGTAGTTTTTCTATGGAGTTTTTAGGGTTCTCTATGTATATAATCATATCATCTGCAAATAGTGACAGTTTAATTTCTTCCTTCCCTATTTGGATTCCTTGTATGTCTTTCTCTTGTCTTATTGCTCTAGCTAGGACTTCAAGTGTTATGTTGAAAAGCAATGGTGAGAGTGGACATCCTTGTCTTGTTCCTGATTTTAGGGGAAAGGCTTTTAGCTTCTCACCATTGAGGATAATATTGGCTATGGGTTTGTCATATATGGCTTTTATTAGGTTAAGGAATGTTCCTTCAATCCCAAGGATTTCAAGGGCCTTTATCAAAAATGGGCGTTGCACTTTGTCAAATGCTTTCTCAGCATCTATTGATATGATCATATGGTTTTTATTTTTCTTTTTGTTGATATGTTGGATTACATTGATTGATTTTCGGATGTTGAACCATCCTTGTATCCCTGGAATAAATCCCACTTGGTCGTGGTGTATTATCTTTTGGATGCATTGTTGGATCCTGCTGGCCAAGATTTTGTTAAATATTTTTGCATCAGTATTCATTAGGAAGATTGGTCTGTAGTTTTCCTTTTTTGTATTGTCTTTGTCTGGTGTTGGTATTAGAGTAATATTTGTTTCATAGAATGTGTTTGGTAGTATTCCTTCCTTTTCAATATTTTGAAAGAGTTTGTGTAATATAGGGACTAGTTCATTTTTAAACATTTGGTAGAATTCGTTTACGAAACCATCTGGTCCTGGGCTTTTGCTTTTGGGGAGGGTTTTGATTACTGCTTCAATTTCACTGCTTGAGATTGGCCTGTTTAGGTGTTCTATATCTTCTTTACCTATTTTTGGGTGGCTGTGTAGTTTCAGGAATTTGTCCATTTCCTCTAAGTTGTTGAGCTTGTTTCCATATAGCTGTTTATAATAATCTCTGATTATTCTTTTGATTTCTGCTGTGTCTGTTGTAATTTCTCCTCTTTCATTTCTTATTCTGTTTATTTGTGTGTTCTCCCGTTTTTTCTTTGTAAGCCTGGCTAGAGGTTTGTCTATTTTGTTTATTTTTTCGAAGAACCAGCTTTTGGTTTTGTTGATCTTCTGTATTGTTTTTTTGATTTCCATTTCTTTTATTTCTGCTTTGATTTTTATTATTTCCTTTCTTAAGCTGGCTTTTAGGTTTTCTGTTGTTCCTTTTCCAGTTCTTGGAGGTGGGAGATTAGATTGCTTCTTTGAGTTGTTTCTTATTTCTTGATGTGAGCCTGTATCGCTACGTTTTCCCTCTTAATACTGCTTTTGCTGTGTCCCAAACATTCTGGAAAGTTGTGTCTTCTTTGTCATTCATTTCTAGGTATTTTTTAATTTCTTCTTTGATCTCCTCATTAGTCCAGTGGTCTTTGAGCAGTGTGGGTTTCAATCTCCATGATGAAAAGGGTTCCTTTTTTTCTTTTCATGGTTCATTTCCAGTTTGATGGCTTTATGATCGGAGAAGATAGTAGGTATGATTTTGATCTTTGGGTATCTGTTGAGGTTTGTTCTGTGACAATCCTGGAGTATGATCCATGTGCACTTGAGAAGAATGTGTATTCAGATTTTGTGGGTGCAGTGCCCTATAGATATCTGTTAAGCCCATGTGGTCTAGGGCTTTATTTAGAGCTTTAATGCCCTTGTTTATTTGTTGCCTCGTTGATCTGTCCATTTGTGATAATGGAGTGTTGATGTCTCCTACTATATATGTATTTACTCCAATGTCTGTTTTCAGAGATGATAATAATTGTCTTATATATATTGGTGCTCCTTCATTTGGGGAGTATATGTTGATGAGGGTTATATCATCTTGCTGAACTGTCCCCTTTATCATGACGTAGTGACCATCTATGTCTCTTTTTACCTTTTTTAGTTTGAAGTCTATTTTACCTGATATAAGTATAGCTGTCCCTGCCTTCTTTTCAGGTCCATTTGCTTGTAGGACTGTTTTCCAGCCTTTTACTTTCAGTCTGTGTTTATCTTTTGTGGCTAAATGTGTTTCCTGTAGACAGCAGAAGGTTGGGTCCTGTTTTTTGATCCATTTTGCTGCTCTATGCCTTCTTATTGATGAGTTTAGTCTGTTTACATTTAAAGTTAGTATTGATACACTGGCATCTAAATTGGCCATTTTGTTTGTCTTTTTGTGGGTTTATTCCTTGTCTTATTCTGGTCTTTTTCATTCCTTTGTCGGTTTTGGTTTTAGGACTTCTTGTAGTATTGTTTGTAGTGGGGGTTTAGTCATGACGAATTTCTGGAGACTCTGTTTGTCTGGGAAGAGCCTTATCCTTTCTTCACAGAGGAAAGAGAGCTTTGCAGGATAAAGTATTCTTGGTTGGCATTTATTGCCTTTGAGTTTGCTGAATTTATGTCTCTCCATTCTCTCCTCGCCCTTAGCGTTTCTTCAGAGAAGTCAGATGTTATCCTGATTGGTTTTCCTTTATAAGTTATTTGTTTCTTCCCCCTTGCTATCTTCAATATTTTTTCCTTGTCCTGTATTTGTGTGAGTTTAACTATGATATGTCTAGGTGTAGGTCTTCTGGGATCATGGTGATTTGGAGTTCGTCTTGCTTCTTGTATGCCTATTGTCATACTTGGGAAGTTTTCTTCTATCACCTCCTTAAATAGTTTATCTGCTCCTTGGTTCCTCTCCTCTCCTTCTGGGATTCCTATAACTCTTATGTTTCCTTTTTTCATGGTGTCGGATAGATCTTGAATTGTTTTTTCTTTTCTTTCTTTTCCCTTTGTGCTTCTATGTCCTTTTCCCTTTTGGATCTTTTAATATTTGCATCTTCAAGATCGCTAATGCGGTCTTCCATTTCATCGATTCTGCTTTTATCGCTCTTCCCAGAGATCTTTAGTTCTTCCATTAAGCTCTTATTCTCCTTCTTTAGGGTCTCGATTTCTTTCTTCAGATTGTTAATTGTTTTTTCCATTTCTTTCTTTTTCTTTATCATGATTTCCTTAATCATGATTCTAAATTCTTTATCTGTCAGAGAGAGAAGTTCTTCCATGTCGTCAATGAGTTTTGGTGCTTGATTTTCTTTCTGTTCCGTATCCTTTCCCTGAGGGCTTGCTTGGTTGTTTGTATTTTTCCTTCTCCCTGTTTGTCTTCTGATTTGTTGTAAGTGTTGGGAGATTGTGGCACTGGTATTGGCAGGCATCTCTTTGGGTGCTCCTTCTTGGATGTCGGGGGGTGGAGATCTAACCAATTCTGGCCCTGTTAGGCCAAACCCCTGGTGGTCATGGTGGTTGGTGGTCCCAGTGCTAGCTCCACTCAGTTCCGAGAACCCCAGTACTGAGGTCTGTGGCTGGTTTGCACTAGATCCTTGTATGCTAGGGAGGATAACTTCTTAAGATTTTTTTTTAGTGGTTCCTGCTGAGATGGTAGTTGCAGGTTTAATTTAGGAGGTCTTCTGTAGTCTTTTGCCCCTGAGGTCTTAGGGTGTTTGGGTGGCCCCACTGCTGGTGTTCTGTCCCCTTTCAGGTGTCAGATGCTGCTGCCATCAGTTTTCTTTCTGTTGCTGCTAGTATTCTCCCTATAGGTCTTCCTGTTCTCTCTCTCCCGCTGTTTCCTCCAGTGTTTACTAGAGGCTATCACCACTGTTGGGGTTGAGTCTGGTGGGGAGGAGTCACCTGAGGCTGGCCCTGAGCCTCTGCTTAGCCTCTGCGCCTCTGATTTCACCACTATCTTTATGGTGGGGGAGGGGGTGGAGGCTGGTGGCTGTGTGTTGCCTCCGGTAGTTGTAATTTGGAGTCCAGCCAGGAGTCTTGGGTTGTTTCAAGCCCTGCCCTGGAGTTGCAGTTTCAAGCCTGGGGCAGAGGGCTGCCTGCAGTTTTATTCCCCTCCCCCCCAGTTTTTTTTTTTTTTTTTTAGCCCTTTTCTCCCAGTGGCACTTCTCTGGTGCCTGGAGGGTGGTCGTGGTAGTCTTTCTCTGGTGGCTCGGAGCTGACCACCCCTCCCACCCTCCCACCCCACCCCCTGCAGTATTTCTCTGGCAGGGCGAGGGGCAGTGGAGCTGCCCCGACCGCGGTCCCTTTCTTGCGTGCGGGGGCTTTTGTCCCGTGCTTCTCCAGGGCCTGAAGTCGGGAGCCTCCTCCCAGCGGCTTCTCCAGTGGCTGCTGAGAGGGGGAGGAGACCACCACCCCAGGGTTCTGTTCCAAAGGGGAGCTAGAGTGCTGGCTCCAACAGAGGTGGGGGGAGGAGCTACACCACGGCTGCCCGGGGCTTTGTTCCGGGTCCCACCAACTTTCCCAGTGCACTCTGCCCTCCCCAGGGCTCTGTGGCTACCTGGAGAGACTGCTGGTGTCAGTCTCGAGTTTATCACTCTGCCATGCCTGGGGAAACACCTCTGCCCACCTTTTTTTTCTGGGTCTCCTCAGGTGCCCCTCATCTTGGTTTCCTGGTCTGGTTTTGCATGTGGGGGAGGGGAAAAGGGATCTGGTAGTTCTTTCTTCTCCTTAATCAGTCTTTTCAACTTCTTTCCGAGTCCTACTCACCTGTGAGGGTGTTAGACTTATGGAGCGTTTCTGGATCTTCTCTGGGTTTGGCTGATGGCCCTTTATAAGTCTATTCTCGACTTCTTTTGCTTCGTTATTCCGCCAGAAAGAGGAGGAACCAAGCAGATATAACAGTCTTTTATGTGGTTGCTTGGCTCTCTCCATACTATGGAGACTGCAAATGACATTCATGGTCTGTTGCCATTTAACCACTGTGAAAGCTGTGTTGTCCATGTAGCACAGCATCTATGTGGGGCCCGAGGCTTATCTTGGTCACCAATCTTACATCCGAAGTAAAGATGGTAAGCCTTCTTCACTTGAGAAGTGATATTTTTCTTCTGGATGGCAAATGTCACTTCCCCACAAACAGAGCAGAAATTGTCCATGCTATGAACGCACTTTTGAGGCATTACTGTTCTGTATTGTGCCTAAATGGATAAAATAATAACAGTTCTATGGAACAGTAGCTTAAACTGTCTCGCACAAAGTCTGAAATATTTTTAATGCTCAACCTTCCCCACAGGGCTTTCTATAGTGCACTGCTGGCGTCAGCTTACTTCAGCAGCCGCCTGGCAGTAGTATTGCATTGTATCAGAAAATGATGCAATCAATGCTGGATGATGTGTGCATGATGTTATTATGCAATGTGATGCAATATTACATCATCTAGGCTGATTTAGGATGTTGTTGCAGTCCTGCTGGATAAATTTACATGGTGAAACATGTAAAATGAATTATATGAAGTATCTTCAAACGAGAGCTAATAAAAAATTTTCAGGGTTATATTCATGTTCAACACATCAAGATATTACAGATTAGGGCCTTTTTAAGTCAGTAACAATCTCAATCTTGACAAGTGTAATTTCTTAAACTATCCCAAAATATATTTTATATAGACAATGTCTGCCATTATGTACATCCACTAGTCCTTCCACATAATATCCTTGCCTCTCAGAATTTCTGAATTGCCAGGGTACAAGAGAAATCATTCAGCATCCATCTGGGTTCTTCTAGGCTATCAAATAAACAAATAAGCACTAGTGACACTGATAAAATGCCAAAAAGAAGTTGAACAATAACATGTATGTCTCCTTTACATATGGAGAGACCTAGCATGATTGAATAAAACACCCCTGTGGCTTTAGATGCCATCTTAAATAGCTTAGTTAAGACAGAAGGACAAGGGGTGGGGAGAGAAGTATGGAGGAGGGGGAGGCTGGAGAAAGGGAAGATCAAGTAGGAACTTTACCAAGAAAGGCAAGGTAGACAAGAGTATGCAGATTAAGTTCTGCCTTTTCCACTGAAGAGAGACAAGATTAGGGGTTCCCACTACACACCCTTATATAAGTTTACCTGCAAATGTTTTTTTCAAAATTAAGCTCTACTCAGTCTTCAGAACCCTTCCCATGAAATCAACCTTTTGCCAAAGACATATTTGGGGTGGCAGATTTTTGCTCCCCTACATAATTCATTTTCTTTTACCTGAAATACAGTCATGCAATGCATGTGGTCAGCAACAGATCTATATATATATTCTAGGTGTACATTTGAGGCTATACCAATTAGGCTAATGTAAATGTACTCTACACAATGACAAAATTGCTTAATAATGCATTTCTCAGAATGTATCCCTATTATTAAGTAATACACGACTATACATCCCTTAGAAGTTACTTTACTACAGATATTTCATAGTAATAAATTCTGGTTTTGTTCATCTATTAAGTATTTCACCTTTTTTCTCTAAATATTTTTCCAAGGTTGATAGTTGTTTTCTGCAGATTTCTGTCATTTGGCTTCCACTGTTACTATTGAAAAGTCCCCTGTCCTTTTGACTGTTAATTCTTTTAGGTACCTTCTTTAAAGATTTTCTCTGTCTTTAGTGTTCTGCAGCTCCGCTATGATTTATCATGAAATGGATTTCTTTTTATTTATTCTGTTTTTATTTAATTTTCCCCCCTCTAATTGATTGCTAAATTAAAGTTCTCTAAGTTTTTCATACAGCCATCTCCTGTCACCCTACCTCGCCCTCATTATGACTCATCTGTCCCTGGAATCTGATAGTCTTTTCCTTGCCTGACGGTTTTTGCACTACATTTCCTTTACCATAGAATGAAAGATGGGAAAAGCCTTCCCATCACCTTTTGCCTGCAAACTCCCATTTCATTAGATTTCAATTAAAAATCAATTTCTTAATGAGGCTTTCCTTGACCCTGCCCTACCCTATTCTATTTTTATAAAAGGGTGGTCCTCAGGAAAAGAGAGTGTTTCAGGTTCCCTGTCCCACCCAAGGGAGGGTGGAACTGAGCAGGAGAGATAAGAAGACAGAGAGGAGAGAAAGGAAGAAAGGGAGCATGATGGAGAACTAGAAGAACAAGAAGCAGAGAGACATGTGACAAAGCTGTACCGGCCTGAACTGTTTGAAGCAGATGTGGGTGAGAGACCCATAGGGAGGTTGACTATGGCAACATTGATCTTGGTTTTGATTTTGCTCTTTAACTCCCAGAATTATCTGACTGTTTCTGACCCTTTTCTATGGATCCCTGCCGAAAGGTGTTTTATAGACTTGTGGCAGGCTTTTGGGCCTTGCTTTGGGCCAATCCCATTTGGGTGGACTTTTGCCCACGAAGTGATGGGTAATTTTGGGTGCTTAGTTTAGAAACTATATTCTTTTTCTTTTCTGTATTATCACACTAATTGTATTAAAGTTTCTTTTCCACTTAAGGTCTTATATGTTTTGTCTTGATGTGGCGGGTGGCAGAACCTATTTAGAACAGGCAGGTTTGGGGGTTCTGGGGGTGCCCCTCTCCCTGCCCTGTAACATTTTCTTCTTTTGTTTATATATATATTTTTTATTTTCTTACATCATTGTTCATTTTTGTACAATATTTGATTTCTCCCTTCAGGTGTAGTCCCAATAATTGTTCCATCACCCCAACACCCGTGAACTATCACCTTGTCTCTTGTGCTCTTCCCTCCCTTTTTTTGACCCCTCTCCATCTCCCTCCCCTGCTGTATGCCTCAGATCTATGGGCATTAGGAAAAAGGATAAAGGATCCATATCCTCTGAGGATAAAGGGTGCCCCACATGGTGGAATAATGTATGGAGGCAAGGTTTTGAGATGTTAAGAAGGAATAGAGTCTTCAGAATAAGTAAAGAGATTAGCCTCATTAGAGACTACATATGCCATTCTTCAGAAAGAGTGAAATCCAGTGGGGTGGAGTTAAGTAAGACTAGGTAGATTGTGAGGGTACAAGGAAGGAAGTCAATGAGCTGGCTTCATGTTTCAAACAGAACGTGAGGAAGACACTTTTATGGGAAGGGCAAGGATAGAGAATAATGTAACAGGATAGACGCTGTGTTCAAAGCTTAAGTCCTAGCAAGAGCTGGTTACCAAGTAATGAGCAAAATGTTGCCACCAATTTCTTACCCAGTTATGCTTTACTAAACCCATGAATCTGTAAGTGTGGCTACACCGTCTCACTTGTATGTTCCAGAGGAAAAATAGATCTAAGAGGTCCCAACCTTTTAAAGGTCAGATATTCATTCAGTCAGTTTAAGGGATTTTTTATTTAAAATATATGAAATCATACACAAAAAGTTAAGCATTTGTATTTTTCTACCACATGACCTCTCATCACTGCCTTTTGCATTGAGCAGTGTCTCTTCATAGTAAAAAAAAAAAAAAAAAAAAAAGACTGAATGCTCCTTGAAAACAGGACCATGTCACAATTTGTACATTTGTACTACCTTGCAAAATACCTTATATAAAAGAGGCATTCAAATAGTTTTAAATTGAATTAAATAAGAGCTGTACAAGTTCCTTAAACACTATAAATCTTGGGAGGGAAATTTATAAATTTGTTTGAAATAACACAAACTCATTATGAGGGAGGAATGGGCAATAGAAAAGAGAAAATAAAGCAGTAAAATAAATGGGAATTACTCAAATGTGTTTTTGGTTTATCAACTTACAACAATCTTGACAACAGAAAGTATAAAAATTTCTAAGAGCTGGATCTGTGGAAAAATAAAGAATATATTCACTTTTTGAGCCCTTACCATTCCATTTGGGTGTATAGAAATTATACCTAAGCACTTTATGTAGCTCTGTTTATAGGAAATATCCAGAATAGTCAAATCCTCAGAGAATTAATACATCAGTGCTTATCAAGGGCTGGGAAAAGAGATATGGGGTTAAGGAATAATGGAGAATGACAGCTAAATGGGTATGTATGGAATTTCCTTTTGAAGTGATAAAGATGTTTTGGAACTAGACAGTGGTGATGGCTGCACAATATTGTTAATGTATTTAATGCCATGGAATGACATACTTTCAAATGGTCAAAATAGTGACTTTTTAACTATTAGGTGAATTTTATCACTTTCTAAAAAAAGTGGGTCACAATTTTCCACCTTACTCTAAGAGTAAGAATTAGAAAACTGTTTCTCCAAATCAATCTAGCATACACACACTGAAATCCTTCTTTATTACAGCACAGGGTTTCAGAACATGGTTATGCTTTTTACATGTTCCTCAGTCAATTTACTTAAACTCTCTGAGATGCCTTGATCTATTAAATGGGCATAAAAACAATCTATCTCATAGAGAAGCATGAAGATAAAATGGAGGTAATATAATCTAAACACAGTGCCAAGGAAGAACAAGGGCTAAAGAAAAGTTAGTTGTAATTTCCCCGGAAACTATGCAATCTTAAATATTAGAAATAAATCTTATTTAGAGCAGAAAAATTCACAGTATGGTATGTTTATGAAAGTTCCCCAGGACTCTTAAAGAGTCCTATGAGATCAAAACTATTTCTAAAATACTTTTACATTATTTGCCTTTTTCAATATAATGACATTTACACTGTTAGTGCAAAAAAAAAAAGCAATTATGGGTAAAACTGCTGGCACCTTAGTACAGATTAAGTACTGAGTGGGTCACTAGATATCACATTATACTACTGGTAGTATGCTCTTCACTATACATTCAGTTCAAAATGAAAACCAGTTTCATTTTTCTTTGTTGAACCAATAAAAAGGATCAATTTTATCAATCCCAGCCTTCAAGTGCATGTCTTTTAATATTTTGTGTAAGAGATTATAAGTATGTATAAAGCACTTGGACTTTCTATCTAAGCAGACTGGCTGTCTAGAGAAAAGTACTTGTGAGGTTGGCTGAGCTGTGAGCTGAACTGGACTCTCTTCCATGAAACACCATTTTTATTTGAAAGAACAACTGACAAATTAGATTAAGACTTGGCTATTTGGGATACAATTTTCAAAAAAGAACTTCAAGGAAAACAGTAACCAGTATTTTTGGCCAAAATAAAATTCAAACTTCCAAAGAAAAGTCAGAATTTTGGAAAATAGGTATCTGTCACCACAAGCTTGACCACTTCTCAATACATAAGATTTTAATGAGGCTGGAAGTAATATTAAGACATATTTTTGTATTTCATAATGAAATGTGCCAACATTTGGAAGATCTGCGTAACTCAATGAAGCAATATTTTCACATGTTTAAAAACTGTGTATGGGTTAAAAGATACAGTCAAAATGTAATACTGGCCAAATGGATTTTAATGAAACAGAGTATGATACTGATATGATTTCATATTTCACTTTGCAACTGACCTTTTAAAAATTATGACTTTTGAAGTTTTAGTGTGATATTAAATATCTACAATTATCTAAACAGGTCAGTAAAGTACTCCCCACTTTTCCAACTTACATGTCTACAAGAGATCAGATTTTTTTCATATACTTCAAATCAAAACAACCTATCAAACAGACTGAATAACTAAGCAGATGTGAGAACCTACCAGTCTTCTATTAAAGATATTTACAAAAGTGTGAAACAATGCCTATTTTTTCTCTACATTTTTTTTTGAGTGCTTGTATCTATCAATTCTGTAAACAAGATGAGTTATAATGCAGTCTGTTAGAATTAGAAACATCTGGGATAGCATTATATATGCATTTAAATTTTTTTATTTTAACATTATATAACTTTCAAGTGTTAAATATTGAGAATCAACATGTATATCTATTACAAATTCTCATAAAAATTTTTGGCTTAGAAAATAAGAGTGATTTTTTTCATAAAAAAGTGTTACCTACACAAATAATAAATTATTGTATGACTATTGCTTCAAATTAACTAACAAATATTAAAATTATCAGTTCTAATTTCTAATAAGGTAATATTGAACAGTTATAACACATACAAATAAAAGCTCCTTGGGGTAATTTTTAGGAAATTAAAGAGATATGAGACCAAGAGTCTAAGAATTACTGTCTTATGATTTAGTTTCTGTTTACAAAATTGAAAAGTAAACTACCCCATATATAGTATTCCCCTAGCCCACATACAGTAACCCTATGACACAATAAAGGCATTTGGATAGTTATTGATTAGAATACAAAGTAAATGATCCATACCAGAGAGCAAATTCTAACCTGGCAGTGAGGCCTTGGGATGTCCTAGCATATGATCTCCTGTTAAGTAATAACGTGCCCCTAGTTTTTACAGCAGGGTCATTAGCATGCTCTTTAGGCACAATTCAAACTGAGATAAGAAAAACCTTAAGAGAGTCTATATAGGAGAGCCTATAAGAGAGTCTGTATAGCCTATAGGAAAGCAAATCAATTTGAGGGCCTGTCTAGTGACTTAAGATTTTCTCTAGAGGATTTCTGATTCTGTATGAGTTTCATTCTATTCTACCCCTGAGTAGACTAAAAAATGTAACTGACACTGAAAATGACTCCTGGATGCTTAGGAATATCCTAGTTGTGATAATAACAAAAATTAAAAATTTAAGTAAACATTTTTAAATATTTGTTTTGATGATGTTAATTGCCAGCCACTGTTCTAAGCATTTTATGTAGATTAATTTAATCCTAATAATTCTATGAAGTTTAGCAAAATTACCATCGCCATTTTGTTCTAGTATTCAGCAGATCTGCATGTGTCCCTTTTGAAACTATCATCCTATTTATGCCATTCTTCTTGTCTCCTATTATCCTAGAAAACATGAAGGAAACACTGACTTCCATAAATGTTGAGTTACTTGGATCCACCATACTTGGATACTCAGATGTATCCATACTTGGATGGTGGATCCAAGTAATTCAATAATTATCACTAAAAGTCTGGTAGTTTTTCCAAAAACAAATCCCTCTTTCAAGATATTAGCTTACTAATTAAAAAAAAAAAAATTGACACACTTTACAGTAATAAAATTTCCAAAGAAAAGGAATCAAAGGGGCCTCCCAGGTGGCGCAAGAGGTTAAGTCTCAGCACTATGAAGCTATCAGCAGCCACTGACGCAAGCGTTTGATCCCCGGCCAGGGAGCTTCCACATGGCGCAGCAGACATCTCCTGTCTTGCCCGCTGCCTCTTTCAGCAATGTATTTTGGTACATCTACCTGTTCTGCTCCCCATTCTGTCTCTGGTGAATCTCTCATTGCACCCTCCCCCCCACTCCTCTGGCCTATACCCCAGCTCTTGCATGCATGCATAACTGAATCTCTTAAAAAAAAAGAAAAAAAAGGGATCAAAACTAGTAGCTGAACTTCCAGGAATGCTTTTAGGTACCTCAAAGTTTTCAAGAATGAGAAAAAAGTATTACAGAAACATACCTGTTGGAACCATCTTTCATATGGACTTTGGCGTAAAGAACATCCACCATACCAGGATCATCATTCATGTACTCTATCCCTGCCATCTCTACTTCCAGGGGTTTTCCCCCAGCAATGTCACTACAAACGAAAAAATTAGATTTCTGTAACTATTCAAGGTAAGATGGTAATTATATTTTGAAACATGGGTAATACACATGATCAAAGATTACAGAAAGTAAGTTGTTGGGTTTCATTTTTACCAAAAGCCTTAATCTATCATTCTAATTTCAAAATTAATACATGTTCAATGCATACAAGTATTTACAAAGTCATACTATAATTTATCACAACATAGTTTATTAGTACTCTCTAAGAAAAAGCCAAGTCATGACAATTCTGCTAGACAAAGACAATTACTGTGCTTCACAACTCTCACTTATTACTTCAGTATATCTACAAATTGCAAAAATAGTATTTCACTCAAATAATAATGGTAGAGGTGTAAACCGGCATTCATATTTTTAAGAGCAATTTGGCAATATTTATAAAAAGGTTTCAAGAATGGAAACCCTTTGTCAAAACAATTTAATTTCTAGGAGCCAAGTCTAAGGAAATAATTATAAATTCAGCTTCATATTCAACCATAGCTCATAAAGGAAAGTTTTTTACAGAAGAATTCCAACTGATAAATGTAGAAGCAAAAATGAAATTAGAATATCACCATTTCGCAGGCTCTGATGAAATAATAAATACAGGTAATAATCACCAATGGCTGCTAAAAGTTAAGCAAAAGACTGGAGAAGCTATAAAAGGATCACTACAAGGGTAACTTGATAAACAATGGATAAAGCTGACCACATCTGACCCAGAGATCAAACTTATCACACAGAAAAAGAGAAACAACCAAGTGATATGTGCCTTCTGATATGACGCAATAAAAATAAATTCATACGAAATAGATTGACTACTGATGAAATTCATATGGAACCACAAAAAACCTCGCATAGCTAAAGCCCTCCTAACTAAAAAGAAAGAAAACGGAGGAATTTCACTCCCTGATTTCAAACTATATTACAAAGCCATAATAATTAAAACAGCATGGTACTGGAACAAAAACAGACAGAAAGACCAATGGACCCAAATAGAATACCCAGAATTAAAGCCACATATCTATGAACAACTAATCTTTGACAAAGGAGCAAAGAAAATGCAGTGGAACAAGGACAGTCTATTCAATAAATGGTGCTGGGAAAACTGGACAGCCACATGCAAAAAAATGAAGCTAGACTACTACCTCACACCCTGCACAAAAGTCAAC